>PVJS01050244.1:0-14384 GCA_004027185.1 Glis glis | reverse complement strand
AAAAAAAAAAAAAAAAAAAAATTCTTAGTCAGGGACTGGTGATATTCTCTAAGCATATTTAATATTAGTAGGCACAGTCATATTCTTAGTATGCCAAAAAGTCATCTTATAGTTAAATAACTGGAACTTAGTTTCCTTTCTCCATCTTTGTTCCCCTCTTTTTAGTCAAAATTCTTGGTTAAGTCTAAATTCATGGGTACCATGCGCGTAAGTATTTTCTTTATAAGTTCTTTAACCTCATCATATCTGATCTAATTTCACATATCAATAATGTTTCACCTTCTCAAATGTTCCCTATTTTTCAGAGACCCCCGAGCCCTCACTCCACTTGGTTGACATCAAACCCTGTTGATAGTTACCTTCCCCCCACATCACCTGCCACTGCTTCTGTTTCTCCTTCCGCTGTCCCCCATTCTCCCTTGCAGGCTCATTTTTTTTCCTGCTTGAGAAATTCTAAACATTGGTGTTTCATAGGAGTCTTCCCGGGTTGCTGTTTTTCCCACAAAACACATGTTTGCTAGGAGATTCCATCGGTGCAGTGGCTTCCCAAAGACCTGCATTGAAGATTCCTGAGCTCCTGTGTTCAAGGCCAGGCCTCTTCCTGTGGAAGCTTCAACAAGAATCAGACTCAGTGCCACCCCTAGAGTATTGGCTCTTAGCTTGCTTGGATGTTTCATCTAAGAGGTGTGCTAGTTCCTTATCAATCAATGCTAGGCTGGAGATGCAGAGGTAGGGTGCTTGACTAGCATGAACAAGGCCCTGCTAGGAACTGCAAAACAAAACAAAACAGCACTGATAAATGGCAAATTTGAGCTTAGATTAAACAGAGATCACATGGGCATTGGATATGCCATTTTTCTCTGTTGGTTTATTGTTGAATATCACTTGGGATACAAATCTGTCTTAGACAAACCATAGACTTGTGCTCAGCCTTTATTAAAGTCTCCTGTACCCTCAATTTCATGCATAAGAATTAATTGGATTTGAATGAACTTAATATAGAAATCCTGCTCTTGATGCAGAAATAGACTTCATACTGGGCTATCACCAGAATCAGCAGTTATTGTTGTTGCTTTGTTTTGCTTTGTTTTTCCCCCTGCCAGTTAATGACAATTGGTATGCAAGAATAAAATTAGTCAAGATTAAGTCCCTAGGAAATATTCATGTACTGATTTTTAACACTTTTATAAAGTGATGATACATTATTAAACATAATCTCTTCAATTTGATGTTAAAAGGCATTTTTGATCCTTTAGATTAAATATAGCATTTCTTGCAAGATAATTCTCTCTCTCTTTCCTCTCTCTCTCTCTCTCTCTCTCTCTCCCTCCCTCCCTCCCTCCCAACCCTTTTTATTTTTTGTTTTTGAAAACAGGATCTCACTAGGTTGCTGAAAGTCTCTTTCTGTTGCTGAGATTTTCCTGTCAATCCCCCTGTCTCAGCCTCCCAAGTTCTGGGATTATAGGCATGCACTACCACACATAGCTTTTTTTTCTCTTTTTACACAGATGTGGTCTCAGTGTTGGAATTAATCATCTTACGCTGTGAAGAGACCTTACACTTGTACTAATGTGTATAACTGGGGAGAAGAGAATGAATTCATGTGAAAGCAAAACACAAAGAACTGCCTAATGTGGGAAAGCCAATTAATGAATTACTTAAATGAGTAAAGAATGATAAGTGCTAGAAATCTAGGAAAACACACATATTACTTATTATTTATTGTTATAGTTGACAAATGTTCATTTGCACATGAGGCTTGTTGTCAAAGATGCCTTTTGTAGCTTAGTACAACAGTTGGCTTTTCAATACATCAGCTCTGTTTTTCCAAAGAGATCGCCTACTGTATGTGGCATGAAAAGTACACATTTTTCCAGGAATTTGTATAAATAGCCATATACTCTGTTACAGAAACTTAAAAAGCTAAGGCTTTGAGATATCCAGACAGTTTGAACATAAATGCAAAATGAGATGAACACGTAGATGATCGTGTAATGGCAGAAATGGAAAGGGGTCAAAGCCAAGAGAAAGAACTGACCTTTTGTTCCATTCCTTGTAAGCTTAACTGCACGCATCATCTAACTATTACACATTGCTAGCCGGGCTGTGGTGGCGCATGTTTGTAATCCCAGTACTTGGGAGGCTGAGACCAGAGGATCCGGGTTCATGGCCAGCCTCAGCTACTTAGTGAGGCCCTCTGCAACTTAGTGAGACCCTGTTTCAAAATAAAGAATAAAAAATAGGACTGGGGTGTAGCTCGGAGGTAGAATGCCCCTGGGTTCAATCCCCAGTACCACAACAAACAAACAAACAAAATGCATTGCTTTACGATGACATAATGAAGATCCTATGGTCTGCGTTTTTTGTCAGAAAGTTTGCCCCTGGTCCCCAAAATGGCAAATCACTTCTACGTTTCTTAGAAGAGTTTGCTATCCAGCTCGTCTTACCCAAATCAGTCTTTCTTCAGCATTTCCCCCAAATCATGACATTTCTGAGATTTAAACAACTCTGTTCCTAACTGCAACTTTCCTTTAATGTACATTTTAATCATCTTTATAATTTTAAATGAAAAGCAGAAACTGTATTATTTGGAAGGAGGGAAACCCCCTGTCATTATAAACCCTCATCACAGTTTCCTCTCTTCTAAATAAATGGTAAATATAAAAGGAGAGATTTGCCTTCTCCTGGGACACCTCTTGCACCTTCTATGTGTGATAGAGCCTTACTTTGAAAAACTATTTAAGCTTGGTTTGATTTAAAGGCTGAACATGTGCTTGCTTGGAATGCTTGCTCTTCAAAATATTTGCTCCCTGGAGAGGTAAACCGACAGGCTTTTTCATGTGACTTTGGATTGTTGACCTGGAAGTCTGGGGTAATGGAATGGGCTCTGGCACCGTTCCCCTGTGTCCTGGTTAAGCAGGGCCTGGGGAGGAAGGCGGGGCTGACTGTGTGCAGATGGGAAGATGTAGCTGGAAGATGTTTGAAGCCTGAATGCACCTTCCTTTGATGGCGTGCTCTGTTGCTTAAGAGAATTTTAAACTGCTGCATCCGTGAATGTGCTGCCGCTTGTAATGAGGCATATTTAAACGATTTTTGCCTGAAACAAATGCATTCACTCCTTGCCTGGTGTGTAAAATTTGAATGACACTTGTGCTCGGTCTGAAGGGAACAGACATTTTCATTATCAAATTCAGTCAAGCAGAAAAGTAGCAAAGGGAGCAGAAATTTCCATTTGCATCTATGATTGAAGTTGCAGTGATAAAAGAAAATTACTAAGTTGAAGGAGAGCCCTGTTCTCATTCTGCCATATGACACGGGATTTTTGTCTATGTAGAGATAGTTTTTATACTTATGTTATTAGGGAAGGCTCTGATCAAAAGTCTCAAATTATACATTTCTTTTAACTTAGAGTATTCTAGGGTTTTTGTTTTGTTTTCTAGTTATCTATATGCAGATTCTCTATCCCCTTTATTCTTAAAATCCACTATTTATTAGTTATAAAGACTTAACTGTTAGCTTCATATTCAATTATCAGAGTCACAATACTTGTTAGCTTTTATTTGTGTCAGCAGGTGTAGACAGATAGCTCAGTCGCCATCAGAAACCACTGGATTAGAGAAGTGGATCAGAATTCTCAAAGGGGAATGTTTTGCTGGAGAATAGTTGGGGAATCTACCTCTTGAAGCCTTAATGTAGTTATTTCCTGCCCAAACCTTTTTCTGTAGAAGTTCAGAAATTCAATTATTTCAGCTCTCCGAGGAGTGATAAGCCCCCGCAAATTGATTTACAATAATGAAACTAAGCCTTGTTTACAAATCTGAGTGTCAATTTCTAAGTCCACAGCGGCATGGTAACAGAAAGAGCAATTCTAATTTATCTGGGGATCTATTGCCACTGAAAAGATAGGGTGATTTTAAAAAACATGACTCAAAGGGATGTGGGTTATTTCTAAAAGATATTTTTATTGAAGAGCTTGATGAATCATGATAACATTTTATTCTTTCTTCTATTAGATATTGTGTTCCTCATCCTTAGATAGGGTTTCTGGTACAATGACAGAATTCTGATACTTCTTTTTTCTTTTCTTTCACCGAGCTTTGGAAATCTAAAGCAATGTCCTAATATCTGGTAAAAGGTTGTGGTGATTTCAAGTCCCGTATTCTGAATTCTTCCTGGCTGGCTCTTTTGTTAAATGCAATGACGTCTTTTTTCATTCTTTTCTTTCTCCTCATAAGAGATTTTGACCCAATGAGAAATGAATGGTTCATTGTTCTTTGGGTACCATGCCAGGATTCGATAAGTGAGTTGGGCACTTGATTCTGATGTATTTGTTAAAAGCAATAACCTCTAAGTGGAACTGTCTAGCAAGCGACTAGAAATGTCAAGTGAAAGGTCAGAATTGGAAGAGTAGAGGAGGCATGGCGTGACAGAGTAAGAAGAGTAAAGAACAGAGTCTTACTTTGTAATCAGAATTATTTAAAGGTGGGGGAGAGGAGAAAGATGAGCCTACGTTAGAAAGTGGAGGACAAGCCCATCTGGATGGGTGGGGGCTGGGGAAGAAGGAAGACAGTAATGTGGGAGAGAAGTTGGGGGACTTGAGGACTGACACCAGTGTGTTTGTCAGTGTTGCCCTTGAAAGAAAAGTCGCTGATGGCACATTGCTGGAGCTGGGCCAGATGGTAAAAGGGATGGAGAGAACGAATGGGGCCTTGAGAGTGCCGGTCCACAACTCTGTTGAGAAGTTCCTATGTGAAAGCACCTCTTCCTGTCTGGATTATAGCTTACCTCACACTCGGGTTTCTGAATATGGTGTATAGAAAAAAACATGTTGAGTATTTTTACCTCTCCATGTAATTTAAGGTTTTCGTAATAACCGGTGGTTCTCTTGCCTCACCGTACATCAGCCCAGTTGGTATTTTGTAAGCAATTATATGGTGTTTTTCTTTAAAAGCCCCATATATAACCCTAATTAATTGCATCTTTAAATATCTTTGAAGTTTTGGATTTTTTTTAATAAGATAGAAAGTGTTAGGAGAAAGCAGCCAGAAAGGATGCTTCTGTTTAAGAAGCAAAACATAATTTAGGACGATACCACACAGTGTCTGATTTTTAGCTCAAGTCTCGGGAAAATGACTGAGCTAATCGAAAGGTTATATCGAAAGGAAACCTGATTTCAGTTTCCACATCTTAATTACTCACATACCCATAAGTACAAATTATAATAGGAGAACTGCAAAATATGAAATGGGGGAAGAAGGGCAGTTTGCTGGTAAATAGGGTCAATGGTAGCAACACACAGAATCCTAGTGGTATGCCTCTCAGTAACTAATGTGTATGGCAATAGGAATCAAAGAGAACGAAACTGCGTGTACACTCTCAACGTATTCAAATTTAGGATTCATGGTGTCTTTGCCTATACCTGTATGTTTGGTTTCAGATTTTCTCCCGTAACCTCACTCTGTCCACATTCAACTCATCAATCCTTGAAAGAAATTCTAGATGTCTAAAATCTGATGCTAAATATGTACCGCCCATTGCTGGTCACTAGCCACGTGTGGCTATTGAGCACTTGAATCATGACTAGTCCAAACTGTGTTGGAAGTGTAAAACATACAGACCACATAGAGAAGAGTTAGTCTGGGGGGAGGTGAAACAAATGTAGAATATCTTAAGTGTTTTACATTGATTGCACATTGAAATGATAAAATTTAGGATACAATGGGTTAAATGAATCATATTACTAAAATTAATTTTGTTTCCTTTGTGTTTTTTAATGTGGCTAAAATCACATATCCATTGTGTGTCTTTTGGACAAAGCATAAGCTCTCCCTGCTGAATTATTCTCAGTTCTTTTGTATCCTACACTGAACTGGGCACAGTACATAGGTGATGTTTAGTCATAGTCAGTGGTGGCAGAGATAACCGCTTAAAATTAAACCAAGTTATGCTAAGTTTGAAATTTTATTCTTGTTCTTCCAACTTTTGGACATCTCTGGTCGGGGGCATTTATGGCATTACCTCTTAATACAGGTTGACCATATGAAAATCTGAAATTCAAAATGCTCCAAAATCCGAAACTTATCCAGGACAAAATGGCAGTACAAGTAAGAATTACGCCCCATGAAACTTTGCTTCATGCGCAAAATAATTAAAAATATTGTAATAAAATTACCATCAGGTCATGTGCATAAGGTATATATGAAATATAGATGGATTTTGAGTATCCTATCCACCAGATAATCTCATTATGTGTATGCAAATATTCCAAATTCTGAAAAAATCTGAACTCTGAAACACTTGGGGTCCCAAGCATTTTGTGTAAGAGAAACTGAGCCTGCATATGGAAATCACAAGATTTGCCTATCCTTGTGTCATTATTAAATCTAGAACTCTTTCTATGATAGTTTGTAATTCTGTAATTTTACAAAAGACAAAACAGAAGCAGTTTGGCTTTTAGGGATGTGTGAAAAGGCTCTCAGTCCTTAAGATGGTGCAAAAGCAACAAATCTATGGGACAGGACACAGCTTGGGGAAGGCATGGAAGATTTGAATTTCTTACCCCAAAGGACAAATACTATATGATTCCACTTATATGAGTAGTCAAGTTAAAAAAGACAGAAAATGGAATGGTGGTAACCAGGGGCTGGGGAGGAGGGAATGAAGAGTTATCATTTAATGAGTATAGAGTTTTAGTTTTGCACGATGAAAAGAGTATGGTTGCATAGAAATGTGAATCTATTTAACACTTTGGAACCATACACTTAAAAGAGGTTAAGATGCTAAATTTTAGCCGGGCGTGGTGGCACACATATGTAGTTCCAGTACTTAGGAGGCTGAGACAGGAGAATTGCAGGTTCGAGGCCAGCCTTAGCAACTTAATGAGGCCCTCTGCAATTTAATGAGACCCTGTTTCAAAATAAAAAATAAATAAAATAGGGCTGTGGATATAGCTCAGAGGTAGAATGCCGCTGGGTTTAATCCCCAGTAAAACACACACACACACACACACACACACACACACACACACAGATGGTAATTTTATGTCATGTGTATCTTACCACAATTGCAAAGAAAAGGATAAACCATTCTAAAGTTTTTATAGTGCAGTAACCTGTAACTTTTTTTTTCCTTTAGTCTTAATGAGATGAGTTGGAATGGATTACCTTAAGTAGACCCTTGCTACCTGAAGGAACAGCTGAATGACACCACTTGGGAACTTGTTAGAAAAGCAAAATCAGTCCCACCCTAGACTTTTCCGATCAGAAACTGAGTTTTAACAAGATCCCCAGGTGATTCTTACACATGACAAAAACTTGAAAAGCCCTGCTGGAAAAGCCATTTCTCAAAGTGTAGTCTCTGTGAGCCACCTGAATGAGAACCGCACTGGGGAGATCTGTGTTCAGGCCCTTCCCAGAACACACGAAAGCACATTGGGGTGATGGGGCTGGAGGGAGGATGCGGCTACTCTACTGTCTGATCCCTGGAGATTCTAAAGCACTTGAGAGGTTGAGAACTTATCATCTGGCAAGATTTAACAGAATGGAGATTTATGCTTCATCTTTTAACAGATGTTGGAATGATTACAAATACAAGTAATGAAAAAGATCTGTGATTGGTAAAAATCAAGAATATGAGTAGTCATGCAGTCAAAAAGAGGTGACAGAAAAGGCACATGTAACTTAGCTCGTTTCAGGTTGGTTGATGAGGAGGCCACCTTCCAGAATTAACGGAGTATTTTAAGACTGTACTGAGTAGTCCAGGTCAGGTTGAGAGTCGGGGTCCGGAGTTGAGCTGCCTCCTATCCGCTGTGCAGAAACCCCATCAGGCCTGAGAGTCCTCATTCATGAAGGCAAATGGAATTCTATGGCAAGTTACATTCTCTGCAGAGCCGAAAATTTCCTTTATTGTTGACATGTAGGATTATTTTTAAATTCTTGAAGTTTTAAAGAGAATTTGAATACCAGATGTTACTTACACAAATCATTTTTGCTAAAAAAAAAAAAAATCTCTGACCTGTCTAGTTGTTATAAACACCATAGATGAGAAACCCAGGTTAGTAAGGTCTTTTTAACCCTAGCTCTTTTTGTCTAGATTAATGTCATGGACATTTCTTTTGAAGGCTACAGTGTTGATGTGGAAACGAATAGGTTATGTGTCTATTTTATGAATTTTTTTATGTAGGCTTTAATTTTTTTAATAGACTTTATTTTCTTCAACAGTTTTAGATTTACAGAAAAATTGATAGTCCAGAGAGTTCTCCTAAATTTGGTACCCAGTTTTCCCTTTTGTTAACATCTTATATTAATTTACCATTTTTGTTCCAATGAAAGAAGTAATTTTGATACATGAAATTCATACTTAATTCAGATTTCCTTAGTATTTATCTAATGTCTTTTTTCTGTTCCAGGATTCCATCCAGGAAAGCACATTGCATTTACTTATAAGATCTCCTGAGCCTCCCCTGGGAGGAGGCTAATACTTCCCTTGTTTTTAAAGACCTGACAGTTTTGAGAAGGCCAGGTATTCCTTTAGTGGAATTTCCTGATGGTTTGATTAGGGTTACAATTTTTTAGAAGGAAAACCATAGAGGTTCCCCTTTCCTTGTACCAGATGAAGGCTGCACACTACCAACATGAAATTTCACTGTTGATGTTGAACTTGATCACCTGGCCGAGGCAGGGTTGGTTAGGTTTCTCCTGTAGAATTACTCTTGTCCTTCTTTGAGTACTATGTTCTTTGAAAGGAAGTCCAACAACCGGGTGTGGTGTCCCATGCTTATAATCCCAGTATTTGGGAGGCTGAGACCGGAGGATTGCAGGTTCGTGGCCAGCCTCAGCTACTTAGTGAGGCCCTCTGCAACTTAGTGAGACCCTGTTTCAAAATAAAGAACAAAAAATAGAGCTGGGGGTGTAGCTCGGAGGTAGACTGTCCTTGGTTTCAATCCCCAGTACCACACACACAAAAAAAGGAAGTCCGTGGACACAGGCCACAGTTAAGGAGTGGAGATTTATGCTTCACCTTCTTGAGGACAGAGAGAGTCTCTAAGTACACTGTTTAGAATTCCTTTCCTCCATTTATTTATTCAATTGGTTAAACTTTTATATATATATATAAATATATATATATATCACCTCAAATCATTCTGCCTTTAGCTATTGGGAACTCTTGAGTTGCTCATTTGATATAACCTCTTTTTTTAAATTTATACAAGATGATCTAGGTTCCTCTTGCATATTTTCTGCCCCCATCTTAGGATCAGCCATTTCTCCAAAGAGTCCTGGTTTCTTTTATTGGAGAATAAATTGTAATACTAGTATTTAAAAAAAAAAAACAAGATCTGGGTTTTAGGTATGATCATTGCTACTAGAGTGATTTTGCCTTTTCAATTAAGGCTCCTCAGTTGATAGAGCAAGGCAATATGTTTGCCTGTAATGACCCTTATGCTGATATGAATAGAAATATTTCTATTAAGCTAAATGTGGGTTCATGTCTCCAACTCTGATCTGTTGCTACATATTGTACTTCCTCCCTTTGTTTATCTCTCAGTTCTCGTTCCAGCAGTGAGAAATCTGACTCCCCCCATCCATTTTATTGTTCAGTCTCAAAATCCACACCTAGCAATGACCTGACAGTTTTGAGAAGGCTAGGTCAGATTTAATAGCCCATACCTACGTGAAGTTTTGTAAAAGTAGTAAAATTGCTAACAAATTTTTATTTCGTTCCTGTCTTTGTAAGATAAATATCCTTTGTACTATTTTCATTATTTTAAGAGCAGCGCTGTTCTCAGCCTGGGCCAAACACTATTTCTCTCTCATCCTCATCCTGCTGTTTACATATGTATTGTATGCATGTATGTCTGTACGTATGTACGCATGTATGTGTGTGTTTATGTATGCAGTATGCATGTGTGGTGGAACTCTATGCAATTGAATATATCTGAGAGGACTTAAGTGAAACTTTCGGTTTTCACTTCTTTTGCTTTGGCTTATCTTGATCCACTTAGTTTCTGCCATCTGGCAGACAGTTCCCATCTGAAGAAACCCATCTGTCAGTTCTCACTGTTATCTGGTAATAGTGGCAGTGCGGTGTTGGTGACAGTAAGTCACTTTCACAGAGATGTGGAATTCACTGGTCTGTTCTCTTAGAGAACCCAGTAACTGCCCACATTCTGACGTGAAAACTAACAGTTTAATCACATGGAAAATTTGTTGAGAAGTATTTTGGCCGCTTCTGTAAGTATTCATCCCATCTCCTGAGTACAAATGCCTCCCAGACAAAAATTCCCCAGCCTGTTTGTTTGCATGGGGAAGTTACAGAATATCAGTACATAATGCGCAAATTCAAGAAAACATGTTTGTGAAGAGTCTGAAGTGGCAAAAGATTGAGTAAACATTTTTTTTGTCTACAGTCAACCATTTTCACGTATGCATATGTAGTATTGTAGGTTAAAAAATATATCTGCACATCCATGAGGAAAAATTAGGAAAGTCTTGTCCTGTGTTATCCATCATCTGTAGCACAAGGCATCTTCAAGCTACTGGGATATGAACATATGAACAGGCTAGACCTTTGGCTCCTCTCTATTTGATCCTTTCGGTTTGACCTTCAAATGTCATCCAGACTCTTTCTACTAGTCACCCTCTCTATTGCACTCACCTTTATCTAAGACATTGTCACCTCCCACCCGGATTATTGCAAGAGCCCCAACCCGGTCTTCCAATCTTACCTTTTTTTTTTTCCTTTTTGTGGTACCAGGGATTGAACCCAGGGGCATTTTACCTCTGAGCTACACCCCCAGCCCTATTTTTTTATTCTTTATTTTGAAACAGAGTCTCGCCAAGTTGCAGAGGGCCTCACTAAGTAGCTGAGGCTGGCCAGGAACCTGGATCCTCTGTTCTCTGCCTCCCAAGTACTGGGATTACAAGCGTGCGCCACCACGCTCAGCTCAATCTTACCTTTTAAGGCAAAAACAATTGGCTTAGGAAACCACATCAGTGTCCTCCCCTATGATTCAGAGTACAGGACAGAGTGTTGACAACGTTCAAAGCTCACTCACCCATGGACCTTCTGTCTGTCCCCTCCTCTACCCCTCTGATCTCCTTGCTCTTCTGTGAGCACCAGGCCTGCTTCTGCCTTGGGATGTTCGTACTTGTTGCTTCTTCTGGCTGGAACATTCTTCCCTCTTATTTGGGGCGCTTTGTTACCTCACTCCTGCTATCTTTACTGAAATGAGTTATTTTTAGTCAGGCTTTACCTGACCACCTTATTTATCCCCCCCATTCCCCCTTTTCTGTTTTATCTCCATAATCTTTATTACCATGTAGCAAAAACTATTTTTTAAAATATTTTTATTGGTGCATTGTAATTATACACCATATTATGGTGTAGAGTGATAGGAATATCCATGCACACAGCACTTGGTGTGTTTCCCTCCAGATCCCACCCCTTCCTCCCCTTCCCCGCACATGTCATCGAGATTGGCATTGGTAATTTCATATATGTACATATCATTATTTAAACTGTTATCTTCTTCATGTCTCTGGCTCCCCTCCTCCCTCCCCCAACCCCCTTTATCGCTCCACTGGAGTCTCTGCTCCTCTATCTGGACCCTCTTTTGCTTCCAGTTTCTCTCTAGTTTCCGCATATGAGAGAAAACATACAACTATTCACTTTCTGGGACTGGCTTATCTTACTTAGCATAATATTTTCGGGTTTTTTGCTTTATCATTTCCCATTGGAGTCTTATTTCATTCCATCTCTTTTGTTCCCTCCTGTATTCTCAGCACTAAAAGAACAATAGAATGTTCTCATGAAGAGTGAGTGGATGTTGGACTTGGCTGCCAGAGGGGATTCAGTACAGCCCTGCTCACATCTAGGACTAATGCCCTGTGCAGAAACTGGAAGCACTGATCACTGTGATCCCCCACTCCTGCGGTCCCCTAGGGACTCTACCCCACTGTGTGGACTGTGTTATTATTCATCCCATCATACATGGTATTCAGATGTAAAACAGTACCATTTCATCTATGAGGCTGCAGCTGGGTAGTGATAACGTAGTGAAAATGAAACCCTCTTGCCTTCAGTAGGTGCATCATAGGTGATCAGCAAATAATGATGAGTAGCTGTTGCTGTCCTTACTACTATGACTCTCAATATGAGAAATGGTTGGTGAATGGATGCTGGGGAAAAGGATAATAATTATTGAACCCCTTCGTTCTGGGCACAGGGTTGAGTGCTTCATGAATATTCACTCATCTAATTCTCTCAGCTCTGCGATCTCACTTTTTTTTTTTGGTTGGTTGTTGTTTCTTATTTTTAATACTTTTTATTGGTGCATTGTAATTATACAACATAGTGAGATTCAGAGTGATAGAAATATACATGCTCACATCACTTGGTGTATTTCCTTCCATACCCTACCCTGCTCCCCCCTCCCTCCCCCATACATGTTAGTGAGATTGACAATGATCCCTGTGTGAACATAACCTTATTTGAACTCTTCCCTTCCTCAAGCCTCATTTTCCCCCTCGCAACTTTCCTCCCCCAATCCCCTTCCATTATTCTACTGTTCTCTCTCCTCCTGTAGCTTTTCGTTCCTATTTTGTTCTATAGCTTCCACATATGAGAGAAAACATCTGACTCTTGACTTTCTGAGACTGACTGATCTCACTTAGCACAATATTCTCTAGTTCATCTATTTTCCTGCAAATCACATAATTTTGTTCTTTATGGCTGAGTAAAGTTCCATTATAATACTGCATTTTCTTTATCCATTTGTTTGTTGATGGACACCTAGATTGGTTCAGTAATTTGGCTGCTGTGAATTGTGCTGCTGTAAACATGAGTACGCGGGTGTCACTATAGTGTTCTAACTTGAATTCTTTTGGAAAGATACCGAGGAGTGGTGAGGCTGGGTCATGTGGTTGTTCCATTCCTTGTTCACCTTTTCTTATCAAACTCAAGTGACATAATTGTAGGTGTCTCTGTGCTTTGTTCTTAAGACAATGGGAGAGGCTGCACATGGAATAGTGCTCAGGCACATCATGCAGAGTTTCTGAAGAAGCTATTGACATCTCGCCTTCTCAAGCCGGATCTGAGCCCATGCACAGGGACACCGGGCTTTGTTATTCTTCGGTTATTCCATTGCCAGAAAATCCCTCCTCTTTCTAGAATCATCTTTAATTCTTGAGGGTCAAAGAAGAGAGGCCACATTTTAGGCAGAAATCCAGAGACCTCAGACATTTTGACCCCATTGTTCCCATGATTCTGGCCTCCTACTCTAGTTCTCCAAAATTCATAGGAATATCTTTCTTCAGTCTGATATCTTTGTGCCTCGAAGAACCCATGTGAAGCTCTGGAATCTTTGTTTTACAGTGCTGGGGATCAAACCCAGGGCCTTGTGCATGCTAGGCAAGTGCTTTACCACTGAGCTACATCCCCAGCAGGAATCTTTTCTATCAATCTAGTAAAAACTACTCTGACTCTCAAGAATTTAGCTTTCTCAGTTTTGAGAAATTGTACTCATTCTTCTCACCCATTCTCTCCTTACTTTTCCTTGGGTGGTGGATTGAGGGGTTCTTGTGTGTATAGTAGTAGCACTTTATATTCTTAATTCTGTCTTCTTCCTGGAATCATCCTGTATTTGAAAGGGCAGCTTAATAAGGAAATTGGAAAATATATTCCTATCTTTGAATTCCATAGTATTGGAGACACTGCCGTTCACCTGTTTTATATGCATTCCCACTTTTTCCTTTCTAAGAGAATTCCAAGTTTTCTGTTTGGATAACAGTGGTTCAGCAAAAAATACTTTCACAGCTTCCCTTGCAGCTAAGTGGACAGATGACACAGTACAGGTGTGCTCAGTGTTGGTGGGAGTTGCTGGGGAAGGTGCCTCTCCCAAGTAACACAGCAACTCTTCATGAGGAGCAAAACAAACAGGAAACTTCCAATTCGTGGCCTGTTCCACCTGCTTTCTGACTGACACTTGGACATGAAATCTGAAGTTTCTTTGGCCATTTTGTGACCACCAAGCATGAGGACAAAAGTTGATATGCTGAGAATGGCCATACAGAAAGATAAGAATAAGCCAGGCATGGTGAATAAGCCATGCCTGTAATACTAGTAGTTGTGAGGCTGAGACAGGAGGATCACAGGAGTGAGGCCTGCCTCAACTACAACTTAGTGAGACCTTATTTCAAAAATAAAAAATAAAGGGTTTAACTTGAAGGTAGAATGCCCCTGGGTTTAATCCCCAGTACCAAAAAAAAAAAAAAAAAAGAAGATAGGAATAGCCTGGCTCCTATAGACTCATTGGATATTTGCAGCAGCCCAGCCTCAGGATCACCTCTTATGTGAGATAAATGATCCCACAGTGTGGGTAAGCC
>PVJS01050243.1:0-14386 GCA_004027185.1 Glis glis | reverse complement strand
AGAGAGAGAGAGAGAGAGAGCTGAGGCTGGCCGCGAACCCGGATCCTCCGGTCTCTGCCTCCCAAAGTACTGGGATTACAAGCATGCGCCACCATGTCTGGCATCCATATACACTTTATAATTAGCATGTCAATTTCTGAAAAGACACTGTTCGATTTTTTTTAAAGATTGTGTTGAATCTATCTGGATCTTTTTTTTTTTTGTGGTACTGGGGATTGAACCCACGGACGTTCTACCTCCGTGCTATACCCCCGGCCCTATTTTTTATACTTCATTTTGAAACCGGGTCTCACGAGGTTGCGGAGGGCCTCACTAAGTAGAGAGAGAGAGAGAGAGAGAGAGAGAGAGAGAGACAGGGAGAGAGAGAGAGAGAGAGAGACAGAGAGAGCTGAGGCTGGCCGCGAACCCGGATCCTCCGGTCTCTGCCTCCCAAAGTACTGGGATTACAAGCATGCGCCACCACGCCTGGCTTGTTGAATCTATCTAGGGAGAATTAATATTTTTTTTTCTTCAGTACCGGGGATTGAACCCAGGGGCATTCTACCTCCGAGAGACACTCCCAGACCTATTTTTTATTCTTTATTTTGAAACCGGGTCTCACTAAGTTGCAGAGGTCCTCACTAAGTAGCTGAGGCTGGCCGCGAACCTGCGATCCTCCTGTCTCAGCCTCCCAAGTACTGGGATTACAAGCGTACACCACCACTCCCAGCCCTGAGATTTAATATTTTAACAATATTCTTTTTTTTCTTGTGGTACTGGGGATTGAACCTGGAACATTCTACTTCTGAGCTACACTCCCCCCGCCCTATCTTATTTTTTATTTTAAAACAGGGTTTCACTAAATTGAGGAGGGCCTCACTAAGTTGCTGAGGCTGGCCGCGAACCTGTGATCCTGTTTCAGTCTCCCAAGTACTGGTATTACAAGTGTGTGCCACCACGCCCAGCTCATATTTTAACAGTATTGAGTTCAATCTCTGCCTCCACTTTTATAAGGCCTCTCCCACTGTGTGGTCAGATGCTGCCCCAGCTCGTGCTCTTCGAACCCCACGTTAGTTCATTTCCTCCTACTTGGAATTGGCTTAATGTAATGCGTAAGGCTGTGTGCACAGAATAACAAGGAGGCAGATGAAGGGCAGGGCCACCATCTACACAGCTTCAGGGGCGCCCTTCCCATTGCAGCCTAGTGACAGGCACCCCCGCCCCCCAGTCACAAGGAAGGGCTTGCAAACTGACACTCCATGGGCTTCCTCATTTCTATATCTCGGACCACACCATTGTTCTGCTTGGAAGGCTATTCTGCCCATTCACTTGTCAAAATTCTATCCAATCTTCATGGACGAGCCAAACGTGGCCTCAATTAAGCCTTCCTAGGTTGCTCAGGGAACATGGCTACCTTCTTTCTCTGTCCTCCCAGTTTATCAGAGCCAGCCTTTGAACATGATTAGTGTTGTCCAGGTCTTTCTCCCTGACAAACATGCATTTCATGAAGGCAGGAGCCATGTCTTACTCATTTTGTATCTCTGGTTCTTAACATAGGGCCTGGCAGAAGCTCAGTGATGGTTTGAAGAGTGTATTCATAAATAAACTGAGCTCCAGTGGGAACCCGAAAGAGCAGGTATTCTCAGCCCTGCTGGGAAAGTCCTGGGCATAACATGCAAAAGTTCTTCAGGGACTCATGGCAGACTGACAAGGGAGGAGGGGAGTCTGGATATCAGAGTCCATGTGTCAGCTCTGGGTCAAGTCAGGAGAGTGGTGAGACTCGGGTCAATGTCCAGCCTACTGTGTTGACATCACCATCTGCTGAACTTGAGGATGGCCCAGTACAGTGGTGCACATCTGTAATCCCAGTACCTAAGAGGCTGAGACAGGAGATTGTGGGTTTGAGGCCAACTTCAGCAACTTAATGAGCCGCTTAGCAACCGAGTGAAACCCTGTTTCAAAACAAAAAAATAAAAAGGGCTGGGGGTGTAGCTCAGAGGTAGAATGCCCCTGGGTTCAATCCCCATTACTACAACAAACAAACAAACAAACAAACAAACAAACAAGCAAACAAACACCTGGAGGATGAATTGCCAGTGTGTTTGCTACAGATGATCCAAAATACACACTGCAAGCTGGGAGTGGTGGCGCAGACTTGTAATCCCAGTACTTGGGAGGCTGAGACCAGAGGATCTGGGTTCGCGGCCAGCCTCAACTATTTAGTGAGGCCCTCTGCAACTTAGTGAGACCCTGTTTTAAAATAAAGAATAAAATAGGGCTGGGGGCGTAGCTCAGAGGTAGAATGCCCCTGGGTTCAATCCCTGGTACCGCAAAAAAAAATAAATAAAAACAGAATACACACCGCTACACACACTCATATGCACAGCGACAACTTGGGCAGACACACAGAGAACTTATCATAGGTGGTCACACCCACATACAGATGTGCAAATGTGTACTTGGATGACTAGGCATGCAGAGTTGCATGTAGAGATGTGTTATGTGCAGATGGAGGGAGGGAGGAAGAGAGAGAGAGAGAGAGGCTCAGCAATCTTTGTGACCCAAGGAACACAGCTGAATGTGATAGCGGGTGGTAAAGAGCCCCGAGCAAACACTTGAGCTGTCTCTTGAAAACCAAAGTCAAAGAACGCTGGAGGGGCTGCATATTGACCTGCCTCCCTTCTCTCCACTTTCCCTTGCTCTTTTCCAGAAAGCAGTCTAGCACTTAAGGCCATAGGTAAGCAAGACCCCTGCAGCCCTTGCCTCCCATAAGGAACCACAGCACCCTGGCAGGATGCCCTGCAGGCAGCAGGCCAGCTGCACTGGATGGCAGGGAGGCCTCAGGACAGTGTGTGACTTCCATGCTAATCTTCTCCTATGGGCCATGACCTTACAGTGTCTGGTAAGCTTTGGCTTCCTGCTCAGCACTTATACCTTGTTGGCACCTTGTTCCAGCTGCTACCAATTACAATCACAGGGTGTGTGTGTGTGTGTGTGTGTGTGTGTGTGTGTGTGTGTGCGTACAGGGATCATGCCTCCCACAATTAGGCTGAGCATCTATTCAGAGGAGATAGTGCCTCCCCGGGGCTCTTCCAGCAGGAAATAGGCATTGCTTTCTCCTTATCTTCACATGCACCTTGGCCACAAATGAGTGTGGTTTCTGATTGGGGTTTCTATCAGTGGGTTGCTCTCTCCTCCCTACAGATCTTTTGGGAAACGCTGGCTGCAAAGGGCTTTCCACATGGGGCCCTGGGGAGCCACTAGACTTTGGGCTTCTACTGTGGCAGGCACAGAGGCCTGCAGGCTGGAAAGCGATTGCCTGCTCAACCCCAGCCTCAGCACCCTAAGGGCTGAGCCCTCTTGGGTTTCTTGGCATATCAGAATCGCAGGGGAATTGTTTAGAACCTGAGATTTCCTCAATAATTTACACCATGCTCCTCCATTTACAGGATCACGTGAATCTAAACAAAGTCAGTGAACATTATCCTGCGGTATCCTAATCTCCCAGGTCAGGTCACAACAACAAGGAAAACAATACCAAGAATTACTCTGAACTCTGGCCAGCACCCAGGAGAGCTGGGCCTCACCCAAGGCCAGGGACCTGGAAAGGCCACTTAGCCCCGGCAATGGCCTTTACTTGCTGGGAGATGGAGGATAATTGAGAAAAAGGGAGCCAAATGCTTTGGGAGCCTTAGGAAAAAGATGGAATTCTGTTTTGCCCAATCTCACTAGCCTGTGGGAATGCAGAATGACTTCATCTAGCCTGGATGCCCATTCCCCACCTCACCTCTGGCGCTGTCTACCTTGGAGCCTTCGTTGATCACTCTTGTTTCTTCTCCTTCCACGTGTGCTCCAGGCCCACCCCTGTCCTCAGCCCATGCTCTTGGTTCTCCTGCCTCTTCACCCTCTCTCCCCACTGGCTCCCTTGACTCAACATAGAAACACACTCATGTCTTTGGAATCTGGTCGAAATCCCCCCTTTCCCCTCCAGGCACTGCTCTGTGTCTGTACATCCCTTCTTGGATAAGTCACTGCAAGGCCATGGAGGGCATGATCCCTGCCGCAGTCCACTGGCTGCTGGCTCCTCCCCCGGCTCCTCTGAAGCAGAGGCCTCGCTTGGTGATTTATGACCCCAAATACCTCCCAGACATCTGAACACTCCACAGGAAATATCTGGACTTGGTATTCATCAAAAGTTGGTTGAACAAGTAGGTGCAGTTGTGCACACCTGTAATCCCAGTACTTGGGAGGCTGAGACAGGAGGATCACAGGTTCAAGGCCAGCTTTAGCAATTTAGCAAGACCCTATTTCAAAATAAAAATAAAAATAAAAAGTGTTGGGGGTGTAGCTCAGTGGTAGAACCCCTGCTGGGTTCAGTCCCCAGTAAAACACACACACGTACATACACAAACACACACACACACACACACACACACACACACACACTCACATGAGTTGGTTGAACACCTTTTCTGCACCAGGCCTGAAACTATAAAGTAAATATAATGAGGGTCAAGGAGCTTAGGATTTTATAGTAAGCAAAGATACAAACCACCCATTATCAGTATGGTTACTAAGGGGTGAAACTGAGATATGTAGAGATGTTAGGTGAACCTGAAGAAAAGCATCCAATTGGGAGGGGAGGAAAAACTAACTGGTCAGGGAAGGAGGAACTAGGCTGGAAGTGAGTTTTGAAGGATGTGTGTAGGAAGTGAGAAGAAACTGAGACTTTTGTCAATAAGACTTTTTCAATTTTTTTTTTTTTTTTGCGGTACTGGGAATTGAACCCAGGGGCATTCTACCTCCGAGAGACACTCCCAGCCCTATTTTTTATTCTTTATTTTGAAACAGGGTCTCGCTAAGTTGTGGAGGACCTCACTAAGTAGCTGAGGCTGCTGTGAACCTGCGATTCTCCTGTCTCAGCCTCCCAAGTACTGGGTTTACAAGCATGCGCCACCACGCCTGGCTTGACTTTTTCAATTTTAAGTGACAGAAACCCAGCTCAGACTAGATTAAGCAAACTAGAGCTCTAGATAGCTGGGATGTCTGGGTGATGCTGGCCTAAGACCCACAGAAGACATTTCTGGATTTGATGTTGAAATGGGGGTGTCTCCTCTTATAGGATTCTTGTCCAGTGGATTTTGACGAACGAAGTCCAAGGACTAAAAAAGGGTATAGAAATATGAAAGTTTATTTTAAGTCAGGGAAAGATAGAAGACAAAAATAGCTCCCCCCCATGTGGGGGGGTTCCCAAAAGAGAGTAACCACCCAAGAGAAGCTCTTGGGAGGTGAGCTTTTAAACCTTACTGAGGTTCCCCATCTGCTCTTTTATGATTGGTCAGAATTGGGTTTTAGGGGAACCAATGTCTTTTGACCAATTTCAATCCTTAATTTGAATTGTTATCTTGATGCCCACCAGTCCCTCACCTCCCCGCTCACCTCCCCGCTCACAGAAGGTGACGCAGATGGTCTTTTAATCCCGTCTGTTCCCAGGTCCTCTGCCCTGTCTCAATGTTCTCCCACTCATCTCTGCTGTTTTTCCCTCTGCATTGGACTCATCCTCTCCTAATCACTTAAGCCTCCTCCATGTTTCAGGGGCAGGAGGGGCACGGCCACAGGCAGTTCCAGTTTATATCACACCAGTTTGTTGGCCCCAGAAGAAAGAGAGAACTCTCTTAGAACCCCATGTATAAAATCCCACAAGCTGGGCCGTGGTGGCGCACACTTGTAATTCTAGTACTTGGGAGGCTGAGACCGGAGGATCTGGGTTCGCGGCCAGCCTCAGCTACTTAGTGAGGCCCTCTGCAACTTAGTGAGACCCTGCTTCAAAATAAAGAATAAAGAATGAGTTGGGGGGGGGAGCCCAGAGGTAGAATGCCCCTGGGTTCAATCGTCAGTACCGCAAAAAAAAAAAAATCCCACAGAAGAGCTTTGATTGGCCCAGCTTGGGTCATGTGCCAATCCTGGGCCAATCACTGTGACTAGGGGATAAGATGCTGTGATTGACCAGGCCCAGACCTCTACCCATCCCTGGGGCCAGGGGGCAGGATACTGTGGTTGGAAGCCCCATCAGGACCACATGGAATGAGAAAGATGGTAACCCAAAGTGTTACAGGGTGGTGAGTTTCCCTTAGTTCTTGTCTTCCCCAAAGAAAGATTTCATTCAGGGGACGCAGATAGCGTAGGCATGAAAGGCTTTATTGGGTAGGTTCCATAGGAGGGTCACAGAGCTGGCTAGTCCGGGAGCGGAGTAAAGAAGTGTCCAGCCTGCCACATGGTGAGTTTTTTTATAAGGTCCCCAAATTCCACCCCTCCTCATACATAGTAATTCATGGCGATTACTCTTGAATTTTGTGCCATGGCTTAGTGCAACTGCACGCAATTTCGTCATGTGGGAAATCTAAAGCTGCAGTGTAATAGGCTGGAAGTCTCTGACCACAGCTGGGCGGGGCAATCCCTGCATCTCCTTTTGGGAAGGCTTCTCTCCATCCTTTTCCCTGTCCTGCTTATTCCTAGCTAGCTACCTAGCAAAAGGAGAGTATGCTGAGACACAAAAACAACAGATGTGCATCATAGAGAACTTTCTAGACAGAATCACAGATGCACTAGCCATAGAACATATCTGGGAATTACTAGCAGTTTATATAGCAGGATCTAAGGATGAACTTGGGTGAGAGACAAGAAATAAACCTACAGAGGAAAGAATTTGGAGGGCCTTATGTGTTAAATAAGAGTTTGAATATTATGATGAAAGCTATGGGAAACCTTTGAACAATATTTATATGATCACATTCTTAAGTTTGGGGAAAAATCCTTTTGCTCATAGACTTACTCTTTTGCTTTCTAACTTATTTCAGTTAATGGTAACTCCGTGTTCCCAATTCTAGAAGCTAGAAATTGGGGGCATCTCCCTTAACCATATCCTTTCTGGGCCTCCTCCTAGTTAACCCTTCCTTCCAATTCTTTGGCATTTCCTCTAGTTCAGGCCTATGTCTGTTCTTGACCTGATGGTGGACTCTAACTTAAATCAAAGCAGCCACTGTTCCAGGGAGTTTTCTGTGCTCCATTCCAGGCTGGGTTGGACCTGGTTGTCTCTGCTTCCATAGCATATGTATGTGCATTCTACCTCTGAGGTATACTCTCAGCCCTATTTCATTTTCTATTTTGAAATAGGGTCTCGTTAAGTTGCTGAGGGCCTCACCAAGATGCTGAGACTGGCCACGAACCTGTGATCCTCTTGTCTCAGCCTCTTGAGTACTGGGATTACAAGTGTGCACCACCATGCCCGGCTAGCACACATCTCTCTTAGCAGTCATCACAGTGCAATGTGACTGTTTCTCATCCAGCTCTGCACCAGGCGCTATGTGTTCATATGCCCTATGGATGCTCTGTGAACAGGAGCCCTATTTTTCATTTCTTACCCCAGCTGCAATGATGGTGCCCAGTATACTTTAAACACTGGATAAATGAGTAAATGAACCCCACTGCCTGCCACTAAGACTGGAAAATATAAGCACACCCGTAAGTGAAAAAAAAAGAAAGAAAATGTTTAAGGTGATAGGAGACCACCCTGAAACAAAGGCATTTTCCTCCTTGTTCCGGTCAGCATTCTCACAGTCATAATCTAAAGATTGACCATGTAACTTAGAGGAAGGAAGATTTATTTTCCTATGGTTTCAGGTTCAGGCCATGTGATGAGGCTGGGGACCACGGATCTCAGGACATGGCAACAGGAGGAAGAGAGAGGGAGAGCACATGGGCTGTGCTCCTCACATCATGGAGACTGGAAGCAAGAAAGAGAGAGCAGGTGGAGGAGGAACCATATATAATCCCCAAGGCTGCACCCCCAGGGACAGCCACACCCTACTGGCCCAGGCCACAACCCAGATAACAATGGGTTTATCCACTGCTGGGATTACAACCCTGGAGAGTCAATTATATCAACTTCAAATTAATAAGTGAGCTCTTTGGGGGACATTTTATATCTAACTATAACACTCATCAATTTCCAATGTTCACATTCTTCCCCTCTACACTTTTATCTCTCCTCTCTTTCTTATCTAGCCATACATGACATGGAACTGAAATCTTCAGTGTGTGTGTGCGTGCGTGCGTGTGTGTGTGTGTATACATTAAATGTTTTGTGTTACCTGTTTTAACTTTAAAAAGTGAATGGTCATGTGATTTTTCTGAGTTGTGAGCTTGAGTTTTAATTTTCATATATAGTAGCCCATGGTAGAGTTTTATCCCTAGATGTTCTGCATTCCTAACAGAGATGTGTAAAAATACTTCTTAAGCTATTCACAGAGCAGCCCATGTTATTATAGATATTAATAAAAATTCCTTCAAGTACTCTTCTAAGGAGATTCTAATAAGTTGAACCCTATGAACTGAATATTGTGTAATAGAAAAGGGAAGGGGTGTAGTTCAGTGGCAGAGCACTTGCCTAGCATGCAGAAGGCCCTGGGTTCCACCCCCAGCATGAGAGAGAGAGAGAGAGAGAGAGAGAGAGAGAGAGAGAGAGAGAAGAAGAAGAAGAAGAAGAAGAAGAAGAAGGAGGAGGAGGAGGAGGAGGAGGAGGAGGAGGAGAAGAAGAAGATGATGATTAAGAAGAAGAGAAAAATTTCAGAATCTTTCCTTTGCAGCACATGGAACTAATGACATTCATGAGCCCAGAACTAATGCATCTAACGCATTCCATTTCTTTTTCAAAGGGTAGCCATATGGAATTACAAGGAAGATCTTGAATGCATTTACTTTTTTTTCCTTCTTCTTTTTTTCTTTCCTTGCATTACTGGGTATTGAGCCCAGGAGTGCTCTATAATTGAGTTATATCCCTAACCCCTTTTATTTTGAGACAAAGTCTTGCTAAATTGCCCAGGCTCACCTCTAACTTGTGACCCTCCTGCTTCAGCCTCCCAAGTTGCTGAGATTACAGGTGTGTGCTACCACACCCAGCTTGAATGTATTGAACGTATTTCATTTTGTTGTTGTTACTGGGGATTGAACCTACGAGCTATACCCCCATCTTTTTTTTTTTAAACAGGGTCTCCCTTGGTTGCTGAGAGTCTTGCTATGTTGCTGAGGCTGATCTTGAACCTGTGGTCCTCCTGCCTCAGCTTCCCTAGTACTGGGTTTACAGGTATGTACCACCATGTTCAGGGTATTTCATTTTTTAAAAGCAAATAATTTAGTGAGGTATGGTGGCAGACACCTGTAATCCCAGTACTTGGGAGGCTGAGACAAGAGGATCACGGGTTGGAGGCTAACCTCAGCAAACTAGTGAGACCCTGTTTCAAAACAAAAAATAAAAAAGGGCTGGGAGTGTAGAAAACCTCTGGTAGAACACATGCACGCATGCACAGACACAGCAAATAATTTCCGTACTTCAGTATTCTGTGATCACTATCACTCCTTGCAACCCATCTGATTGTGTAAAGAGCATGTTCCAGCCAGGTGTGGTGGTACATGTTTGTAATCCCAATACTTGGGAGGCTGAGACAGGAGGATCGAAGATTTTTTTTTTTTTTTTTTTTGCAGTACTGGGGATTGAACCCAGGGGCATTCTACCTCCGAGCTACACCCCTAGCCCTATTTTTTATTCTTTTTTTTTTTTGAAACAGGGTCTCACTAAGTTGCGGAGGGCTTCACTAAGTAGCTGAGGCTGGTTGTGAACCTGCGATCCTCCTGTCTCAGCCTCCCAAGTACTGGGATTACAAGCGTGCGCCACCATGCACGGCTAGGATCGCAGATTTGAGGACAGCCTCAGCAAGTAGTGAGGCTCTCATCAACCCCCTTCAGCCATACCCTACTGGCTCAGGCCACAGCCCTGTGTGAGACCCGGTTCCAAATAAAAAAATAAAATAGGGCTGGGGTGTAGAGAATGCTTCTGGGTTCAATCCCCAGTAACACACACACACACACACACACACACACACACACACCATGTTCCGAGTCTACCACCCCTGGGAACAGTTTATTGAGGGTTGAACTCTACAGAACGGCTAGGCTGTGAATGCCCCAGCCAATGATGAACCCAAAGCCAGTTAACACCAATATCAGTGTAGCACAAAGTTCCTTCTCCCCTCTCAACCTCTTCTCTCCTCAGAGCTGCTCCTTGACTTTAGTTCTGTTTGTTTATTCTGTTGATTTTTAAAGGAACTGCTTTATATATAATGAGACTTTTATTTCCAGCGTTGTATTAGTTATCTATTGCTTTGTAACAAATTACCCCAACACTTAAAACCATGCAATTAAAAACCTCACAGTTTCAGTGCCAGGAATCTGGGCCTGGCTTAGCTGGCTCCTCTGCCTTTGGACTCAAGGAACTGTGGTCAAGGTTTAGCTGGGGCCGGATCCGCTTATGCCCCCTTCTGTGGTTGGCGGCAGGATCCAGTTCCTTGCAGGCTGGTGCACTGAGGACCTCAGTTCCCAGCTGGCTGCTGGCCACAGGCCACCCTCAGTTCCTTGCCACACGGTTCTCTCCAATATGGCAGCCTGCTTCATCCAAGCCAGCAAGAGCAAGCATCTGCATCACATCCTTTCTAACCCAGTCACAGACCTGACAACATTCTACCACCTTTGCGGAATTGTTTGTCCAAAGCAAGTTACAGGGCTGGGGGTATAGCTCAATGGCAGAGCACTTGCCTAGTATGCACAGGGCCCTGGGTTCAATCCCCAGCACTGCTCCCCCCCCCCAATAAAAGCCCCAAAGCAAGTTACAGCCTCAACTTATTATACTCAAGTGAAGAGATTTCACAAGGTGTGATTACCAGGAGATCGGGGTCATTGAGGACCATCTTAGAAGTCTGCCTACCACAGGGTATAGTCATTAAAAAAAATGAAACTAAAGCCTAACATGGTGGCGCATGCTTATAATCCCAGTACTTGGGAGACTGAGACAGGAGGATCACAGGTTTGAGGACAGCCTCAGCAAGTAGTGAGACCCTGTTTCAAACTAAACATAAAATAGGACTGGGGGTGTAGCTCAGAGGTATAATGCCCCTGGGCTCAATCCCTAGTACCACACACACACACACACACAAAAATGAAGCTACTTTATTCAAATGTCACCTTTGCTCTTTTATGTCAAATAAAAAAAGCTCCACTAATATTTTGGCTAAACCCCTCATTGTAGTATACTGATTTACTTGAATAAATTCTTTATTCTCAAACATTAGATTGAAAACCAAACATAATTTCTTTTTTTTTTTTTTTTGCAGTGCCAGGGATTGAACTCAGGGACATTCTACCTCTGGGCTACACCCCCAGCCCTATTTTTTGTTCTTTATTTTGAAACAGGGTCTCACTAAGTTGCGGAGGGCCTCACTAAGTAGCTGAGACTGACCGCAAACCTGGATCCTCTGGTCTCAGCCTCCCAAGTACTGGGATTACAAGCGTGTGCCACCACGCCCAGCTACCAAACATGATTTCTAACTTTGTTTACTGACCTCCTTATTGCCCAAATGGACTGCATTTGTTTTCATGCTGATAATAATTCAGATTGCCTGTGACAGAAAACAAGTGTGAAATACACTGGCTCCAGTAACCAAGGCATGGGAACTGCCTTACGGGCAGATCCGGGCACCCTGAACTAGGCAAAATAACTACGAGTTTAATAGGTTCTGTGTAATCATTCTCCTTATAAAAACATCCTTTATCCCACGACACTGTATCTGTCACTTTCGATCTGACCTTAGGCATTATGTCGAGGGCTGACATAATGAGTTGCTACAAACTGGGTGGCCTGAAACAACGGGAATTTATTCTCACAGATCAGGAGGCCGCAAGTCCAAAGTGAAGGTCTCAGCAAGGTTGGCTCCTTCTGAGGGCTGTGAGAAAGAACCAGCCACACGTTTCCCCGTGCCTCTGGTAACTTCCAGCCATCCTGGGCATTCCTTGGCTTGACACATCTCTGCCTCCTTTTTTTTTTTTGCAGTACCGGGGATTGAACCCAGGGGCATTCTACCTCCAAGCTACACCCCCAGCCCTATTTTTTATTCTTTATTTTGAAACTGGGTCTCAACTTTCCACGCCTGGCTCTGCCTTTTTTTTTTTTTTTTTTTTTTTTTTTTTTTTTTTTTTTTGCAGTACCGGGGATTGAACCCAGGGGCGTTCTACCTCCGCGCTACACCCCCGGCCCTATTTTTTATACTTTATTTTGAAACCGGGTCTCACGAACTTGCGGAGGGCCTCACTAAGTAGCTATTTCATCTGAAGATCTTTAATTAATTACATCTGCCCAAACCCTATTTCCCAATAAGGCCACATTCTGAGGTTCCCGAGTAAGGTGAGGGGGACACTATTCAACTCAGTATACCTTATCTTCCCAAGGGCCCCTGGAGGAAGAAAGACAAATACTATTATTCTCTTTTTATAAATTTGGAACTAAATATTAGAGAGGAGATGGTAACCAGCCTGTGGCTATGTAATTATTGGTGGGAGTGGATCCCAGATTTAAATTCCCACCCAAGTTTTACTGCACGTGTGTGCCTCGGAGACAACCGACTGTGAGGGCAGGGAGGGGCTTTGGTCCTATCTGTCCAGCTCTCTTCTCTTGCCTTCTGGCAAATTGGCTCTGACCTTTTCCAATTCTGTGCTCCCCGGAGGCAACCCTGCTGGGATGGGGCCCCTCCTTGGCCCAGGGACACGCCTGCCTGATACCCTTGACTGCACTCCCTGGATCCAGACAAGAGGGTGTGATTCCAGCTGAGAAAAACAGAGCTGCTTCTTTTGCAATTTAGACCCAAGGGCTCAGTCTCATTCTAGTGGCAGAGCCAGTCGATGGAGGAACAAGGCCCTCACAGAGAACTGACAAGGCCTGTGCCCCTCCCTGTTCCTCTTGGCTAGAATATTTGTTCTGGGAGACCCTGTCGGCTTTGTTCCCTGCTGTGTGCCCAGCACTCGGCATGGTGCCTAGCACACAGTATGCACGCAGTATGTGGTGACCAAAGGAAAAAAAACGGTCAGGCGTGGTGGCGCACGCTTGTAATCCCAGTATTTAGGAGGCTGAGACAGGAGGATCCGGGTTCGCGGCCAGCCTCAGCTACTTAGTGAGGCCCTCCTCAACTTAGTGAGACCCTGTTTCAAAATAAAGAAAAAAAATAGGGCTGGGGTGTAGCTCAGAGGCAGAATGCGCCTGGGTTCCATCCCCAGTACCGCAAAACAACAACAACAACAACAAACAACAAAAGGAAAAAAATGAAAGGAGGGAGGGAGAAGGAAAGAATAAAGTCCAGGTTCTCTACTCCCCATCACTGGGGATGCCTGGTCACTCAGGGGACCTCCTGCTCCCAGAGACCACAGGGCCACAGTCCCCCTAGTCCTTCCAAACAGCTTAATTACACTCCCTCACACCTCCCCACTGGCAACCCACACCTTCCCTCCTTTTCTCCCAGATCCACGGGTGCCTTCAGGACGTCAGCTGGTTCCGTGCTTTGGAGAGACTGCCCACCTTTGCTTTCTACGTCCTCGGGGTGCTGTAGGAGCATTCCACCTCTGTCATCTGCCCACCTTCCCACTCCCATGCTATCTGGTTCCCAGAGCACAGCTCTACGCTGGGACTGGTTCTCCAACTCAACGGCTGACCAGTAGTTGATAATTCTTCTTTATCCATCTCCTTCTTTCACTCCCTTCCTTTCCTTTTCTTTCTTTCTTTCTCTTTTTAACTGGGGATTGATTGAATCCAGGGGCATTCTACCTCCAAGCTACACCCCCAGCTCTTTTTATTTTTTGTTTTGAAATATGGTCTCGCTAGGTTGCTGAGAGACTCACTAAGTTCCTGAGGCTGGTCTTGAACATGTAATCCTCTTGTCTCGGCCTCCCAAGTACTAGGATTAAAGGTGTGTGCCACCACGCCTAGCCCATCTCCGAATTTCTGAGACACCTCTGAGAAGTGAAAGTAGAAAGTTGTCTGGCCTTTCATTTTAGCTATCTGAAGTATTTGCATATCCTTATGTTTAGCTTCAGAAATTTCAGTCTCTTC
This sequence comes from Glis glis, assembly GCA_004027185.1. Lineage (NCBI taxonomy): Eukaryota > Metazoa > Chordata > Mammalia > Rodentia > Gliridae > Glis > Glis glis. Next base: position 423 of record PVJS01050243.1, on the reverse strand, counting down.
CAGAGTGGAAGTGTACTGGGCCAGGAGTCAGAAGCCCTGACTTATGGAGTTAGATCTACCATTTTGGGGGCCATTTATCTTCTCAGGCCTCAGTTTTCTCATCTGGTTTATCAATTAATTAATTTATTAATTAATTACTGTGGTACTGGGGATGAACCCAGAGGCATTCTACCTCCGAGCTACACCCCCAGTCCTATTTTATTTTATTTTATTTTTATTTTGAAACCAGGTCTCCCTAGGTTGATGAGAATCTCACTACTTGCTGAGGCTGTCCTTGAACCTGCGATCCTCCTGTCTCAGCCTCCCAAGTACTAAAATTACAGGCATGCACCACCACACGTCCTTTTCTTTCTTTCTTTCTTTCTTTCTTTCTTTCTTTCTTTCTTTCTTTCTTTCTCTCTCTCTCTCTCTCTCTCTCTCCCC
>PVJS01050242.1:0-14385 GCA_004027185.1 Glis glis | reverse complement strand
GGAGGCGGAGACCGGAGGATCCGGGTTCGCAGCCAGCATCAGCTACTTAGTGAGGCCCTCCGCAACTTCGTGAGACCTGGTTTCAAAATAAAGGATTAAAAAATAGGGCCGGGGGTGTAATGCAGAGGTAGAACGCCCCTGGGTTCCATCCCTGGTACCGCAAAAAAAAAAAAAAAAAGAACTGTACTGGTGAAAAGACAGGAGTCCACTTAAGCACACAATAGAAGGGGACGGAGTACACTGACAATTTGCATAAGTTATACACAACATATTTTGCATATATATAATTTACATATATATTTACATATTTTTGGTAGTGGGCATTTTAATGTGTGTGTGTGTGTGTGTGTGTGTGTGTGTGTGTGTGTGTGGTATTGGGGATTGAACCCAGGGGTATTCTACTTTCAAGCTATATCCCAGCCCTTATTTATTTATTTTTTTTGAAACAGTGTCTCACTAGGCTGCTGAGAGTCTTGCTACATTGCTGAGGTTATCCTTGACCCTGTGATCCTCCTGTCTCAGCCTCCCAAGTACTGTGACTACAGGCATGCGCCACCATACCTGGCTGGTACTGGGGATTGAACCTAGGGGTGTACTACTCTGAGCTACACCCCAATCCTATTTTATTTTTTATTTTGAAACAGGATCTTGCTAAGTTGCTGAGGCTGACTTCAAACTTGCAATCCTCCTCTCTCAGCCTCCTAAGTACTAGAATTATAGGCATGGGCCACCACAGCAGACTTACGATGGAGAAAATATTAAGGCCAAAAATGAACATTGACCAGAGGCCATCTGTTTGTGTGGGGAGAGGAATGAAGATATAAGGAGTTAGACTACCATGCAGGTGTGATGTTGGAGATACCAGTTGGGAAAGTGGATGGGCCTCAGTTGGAAGGAGCCTGAGCATGAGGGTCATGTTAAGAGACACTGGGCATTCTAGGACAGAAATATTGTAAAGTTTCTGAGGAAAATAAATGCCATAGCAGAAATGTGTCCAAGAAGAATTCATTAGCCAGGTGTGGTGGCACATGCCAGTCATCCCAGTACTTGGGAGACAGGAAGATCACAAGTTCAAGGTCAGATGCAGTAACTTAGCAAGACCCTGTTTCAAAATAAAAAGGGCTGGGGGCATAGCTTGGCAGTAGAACACCCCTGAGTTCAATACCCAGTACCAAACACACACACACACACACACACACACACACACACACAAATTAATAAATAAAATTTAAATATGTCCTGTTGATCAAATTTCTATATGTCATAATCTCATCAGCAAAATTATTATTTCAATATATGTTATGAAATATTTGAAAAAATGCCTGCATAAGATTTTAATTTACCTTTTCTATTGAGATATTAAATGACACAATCACAATTATTCAAAATTTATTTCATAAAGAGAAACAAACAAAATTAGATCTTTAGTGTTCCTTTCATGTGTAGAACTAGTTCTAGTTTTATTTTTTTTAACATGCTTTTATTGGTGCATTGGAGTCTTACATTGCAATGAATATCTATTTGATGTTAACATATATGCACACAACTCTCGGTGCCCCCCCCTGCCTCCCCCCACCCATATGAAGTACCAAGAATGATGTTGGTATATTTTCACATGTACATATTGTTTATGATAGTAATTCCATTAATTCCCTTCTTTCTTGCCCTCCCCCTTCCCTTGTACCACTTCCCTTGTTCCACTGAGGGTTCTCCATTATCAACCAGAGTCCCTTGTGTGTCCCCACTACTCCTTAGGTTGCACATATTAATGAAAACATATGTCCCTTCTTTTTTTGTGATTGACTGATCTCGCTTAACATAATGTTCTCCAGATCCTTCCACTTTCTTGCAAATGATGTTATTTTGTTCTTCTTTATTGCTGAGTAGAATTCCATTGTGTTTAGAATGCTTTGGGAGAAGGGTGGGAATTGCAGTGTGTTTAGGATACTGAAGCAAGTCTAGACTGAGCCCTCAAGGAGTCACAGGTTTTTTTTTTTTTTTCCAAATAGGACAATAGCTGAGTGTAGTGGTGCAAGCTTGGAAATCCCAGTGATTCCAGGCTGATGGAGGAGGGTCACAAATCCAAGGCCAGCCTAGGCAACTAGTGACACCTAGTCTCAAAATGAAATAAAAAGGGTTAGGAGACAGGTGTGGTGGCATATGCCTGTAATCCCAGTACTTGGGAGGATGAGACAGGAGGATTGCAGGTTCAAGGCCGGCCTTAGCAACTTAGGGAGACCCTGTTTCAAAGTAAAAGTAAATAAATAAATAAATAAATAAATAAATAAATAAATAAATAAGGATGGGGGTGGAGCTTGGACGTAAAATGCCCCTGGGTTCAATCCCTAGTATCAAAAAAAAAAAAAGTGGGGGTATGCAGGGGATGTAGCTCAGTGATAGAGTGCCCCTGAGATTGATCCCCTATACTATGGGGGAAAAATGTGCACAAATTAAGGAGAGGTTTAACTAGATCGACTTACATGATTCATTCTCATTCTTGGCATATTTAACACATAATGGGAATATGATATCATTCCCATTGGGTAAAAGTATTATAAATGTCCACAACAAGAACAAAATAGGTTTCCTATAGTATCCTTATGTTTATGTCATTAAAAAGTGTTTGTACATAGTACCTGAGAGGCTGAGACAGGAGGATCACAGGTTCGCAGCCAGCCTCAGCAACTTAGTGAGGTCCTCTGCAACTTAGTGAGACCCTATTTCAAAATAAAATAGGGTTGGGGGTGTAGCTCAGTAGAAGAATGCTCTTGGGTTCAATCCCCAGTACCTCACAGAAAGTTTGTAAAATAAATCTAACAGCCATACTGAAACAAAAAGACATCAAATAGGTCAGATAAAAGAAGACAAAACTGAAAAATATTTAATATTTGATTATTTATCCAATGGTTCACATTTCAGTTTAAACACTTCATCCTTATTAGAAGCCGCAGGCCCCTTTTGAATGTATGCTGGTTTCCATCAATTTAGAACCAGAAAACTAAGTAACTGGGAATTAAAGACATCCTAACATAATAAATAAAATTACATTAGTTCTTTATGTGTGTATAATTTGACTTCTGGCTTAAAATCACATACATTTTTGCCTGACATGTACCACTCTAAATCCTCTCCCCATTAATTTCATCAATTTTAATCTTCCAAATATGCATATTATAGTTTGAAACAGTGTGAACACACCAAAGTAATATTTTTACTCCTTAAATTATATCACAGTTCATTTAAATTATTAATATGGAGGCAGTATGTAAATAAAAAAGTAATTTGGGTAAGTCAAATTTCATTATCACCAAAAATGCAGCAGTCTTCACATATGTTACAGTATTAAAAAGCCAACTCTTCAACTGAAAACTTTTTGTAAGAAAATGTTCCCTTCTCCGGGTTAAAGTTGTGTAATGTTTATTTTGACATTTTCACGGTGGTTTCCATAGCATATATCAATGCATATATTTTTAATATATTTTTCAAGTTATAGAGTCATAGAAATACAGAGTTGGTTGATAGTTGAGAATTCCTGATCCTGATCCACCACCCTCCTTCCATAAATGAGGCTCCCTTCATAAATATCCAAGACCCAAAAGAAGTCTCCAAGTATTGACTACTGAAGGACAGCACAGGACCTGGGGTCTCTCTTTGTAATTCCTAGTTCAGGGCTCTTTCTCCCTTTCTTCTGACATGTATTTCTCATAAGTAGGAGAAATACTTTTTAGGTTCCCAGAATATTATTTATAATAGTATTTTTGCCTAAACAAAGATTTGTCTCACAATCTGAGATATAGTCGTGAATTGTCTTGTACCTTTTATTTCCCCACTGTTACTGAGAATGTACCTTTGTATTGCCAATATGGAAGTCAGTATAAACTCCCTCGGCTCTCCCTTTATACATGATTTCCTTTATTAACATGGTGCATCAGTGGGGCGCGTTTGGTATAATTTATGAGGCAATACTGGCAGATAATTATTAAGCAACATCTGTGGTTTATATTAGAGTTCACTTTTTGTGTTGTACATTGGTGGGCTTTGGCCAGTGTATGACATGTAACCACCATTAAGAATTATACAAACTAGTTTCACTATCCTAAAAATATGCTGTGTTTCCCAATTAACTTCTCCCCATCCTGACCCTTAGTAACCACTGCTGTTTTCCCTTCTCCATGGTTGAGCCTTTCCAGACGGTCATAGAGTTGACCTCACACCTGTGCACCCTCGCAGGTGGGCTTCTTTCAATGAGCAGGATGATTGTGTGGTTCCTCCATGTCTTTTCATGGCTTGATAGCTCACTCCAAGTTTTGGAAAAGCTATTGTAAACTTTCATGTACTGGTATTTTTTTCATAAGCATAAGTTTTCATTCCACTTCATTGGGTAAGTGTCAAGGAGTATGACTGCTTTTAATTTTATCATTCATTTTGATTTAATTTTCGTGAAAGGTGTAGGGTATGTGCTTAATTTCATTTTTATGGTATGTGGATGTTCTGTTGTTACAGCACAATTTGTTGGAAAGATTATCTTTTTTTCATTAAATTATCTATGGCTCCTTTGTTCAAGATTGATTAGCTATATCTGTGTGGGTCTATTTCTATACTCTATTCTGTTCCTTGGATCTATTTATCTTTTTCATTTGTTTTACCAATATGAAGCTGCCTTGATTATTGTAACTCTAGTAAACCTGAAAATCTGGGAATATTAGTTCTACTACTTTGTTCTTCTTTAATATTGTGTTGGTTATTCTGGGTCTTCTGCCTCTCCATACAAACTGATTTATATAGAGAGAAGCAGAAGTTGATTTCTAAGTGTTTTATGATGGTTGAAAAAAATAGGGAACTGCTGTACATGATGGAGACCCATGAAAACAATGTTGAGATGGTAGATATGGGAATAATTGTTTATTCTTCCCCTCTCTTATTGGGAATGTATTTTACCATATCATTAATGATGTCAATTGATGTGTTACAATATATTTACTGTAAAGTTATTCCAAATGATCTTTAGAGTCAGTTTGTTAGTGTCAACAAAATAACTTGCTGTGATCTGTTCATTACATTTTTCATTTGTTTTCTTTCAATTTTATTCCACTTTTTTTTTTTTTGCGGTACCGGGGATTGAACCCAGGGGCGTTCTACCTCCGCGCTATACCCCCGGCCCTATTTTTTATACTTTATTTTGAAACCGGGTCTCACGAAGTTGCGGAGGGCCTCACTAGGGAGAGAGAGAGAGAGAGAGAGAGAGAGAGAGCTGAGGCTGGCCACGAACCCAGATCCTCCGGTCTCTGCCTCCCAAAGTACTGGGATTACAAGCGTGCGCCACCACACCTGGCTAATTTTATTCCACTTTTTTAAATCTTCACATTTTAAACTACCAGTATACAAACATTCAAATGACTCTCTCTAATACAGTATTAATCTTAACCTTTAAACAGTTCCTTTTATGTACTGGGATCATAATTTGTTTTGAATGTCAGTTAAATAGACTGCACAATAATGTATTTTCTATTACTTCCATCCCAAAATAAAGTTGTGGGGCTGGGATATATCTCAGTGGTAGAACACTTGCTGACCACGTGCAGAGAACCTCATTTCAAACCATGACACCACAGAAAAAAGAGAGATGGAGAAATGTTGTGTTTGTCTTAGGAGTCTCAGTACTGAAAGAAAGCCTGGTTTAAAAAGAAGGATTCATAACAAACAGAACAAACAACGAAGTGCGTTCACAGTAGAAAAATAATAAAATAACAGAGATAGAAGAGGATACTTAAAATCCTTATAGTTCTTAGGACTGAATTAACTTGGAATCTGACTTATTTTATAGATACTGATTTATATACAAATTTTAAAACATCTTATTAATCAGGACATAAAGTCCAGATTAAAAAATAAAACTAGCAGTATTCATGATATCATTTGTTAATCAGGTACCTATCTACTATAGTGTCTCTTTATTTATGGGAGGATCTACTGAAATATTTACAAGGTTGTAAAAATATTGGGTGTACTAACTTTATTCGTGTATTTTTACCTAGTATATATCTGTTAAGACCAATTATAGAAAAAATTTACTCTGCCTGTATATTTTCTGCATTGGTTTGTATCAATCTTAGTTCAAATACTGCAACAAATGTTACCTTTAAAAAATCTTGCAGGTCATTTATTTCGAGCATTGTTTGATACAGCAAACTTCCACTATTTCTGTAGCCTTCCTAATGCCTAGAGAGTTTATGTATGAAGCATTCGACTTGTAATGGAAACCACTATATTTAGATAAACTCATTTGTGAAATATATACTTACTGTCTTTTTGCTAATAATGATAATAACGTCTAGTGACCATTAAAGTGCTCAGGGCACTTTCCATCCATTGCCTTATCTGATATTCCCAACATCCACATGCAGTTGCTAGTCAATATGTGTTGTATGTACATTGCCCATGAAGAACGTCGGGAAGAGACACTTTAAATAACTCGCCCATGTTAAACTATTTATAGTTATCAGAACTGAAACCAAGAAAATGTGACTCCAAGTGGGGTGTTTTCCATATTACTATCTCCCAAGATAAAAGAACAATAAAAACTTTGCAGCTAAATTGAAGGCAAGAGGCCCCTCATAATTTTCATTTATCTCTAAAATAGAAAAGAGCTAAGATATATCTGACACTGTATTGACTCTGATTACTCTTAACTTACATATGAATATATAAACATTCAAATAGTCCACAAATAATATCAGGAACCAATCAATACTCTCTTTTTCTCAGCTGGGCAGAATTTCAAAAGATAATATCCTTTTTTTTTTTTACTGGCAACCCAATGTACTTTGCCTGGATGATCATTTAAACTAGTAATATTCTCTAATATTCATATTTTTTGGCACTGAGAACTGAATCCAGGGACATTCTTCCTCCAAGCTACACTCCCAGCTTTTTTTTTTTTAACAGGGTCTTGCTAAACTGGCAAGAATGGCCTTGAACCTGCAATTCTCCAGTCTCAGCCTCTCAAGTACTGGCATAACTGGCGTGCACTCCCACACCCTGCTATATATTCATCATCAAGTACAGTATTGGAAGCCTTCAGGGTAGATGCCATTGGAAACAAAGCAACTCTAAAACAATGTGTTCCAATGTCATGAGAATCCTGTAATCGTGTCGAGTCACTGCCTTTGGTGAAGTTTTCCCACATCATTAGGATAATGGCCTTATATAAAGTCAAAGTTATTGAGTCTTTACTTATCTTTTTCATATCAAACACAGCACTGTATCATGTTCCCAATTCAGAATAATATCCCAAGCCCCTAGAATTCTCATGAAACCAGCTCTTCCCTGGAATTAGTACCTTGAGAGCAATTTTTCTTAGCTGCTACCCAGAGTTCTTTCGGTGTTGATACCTCACTTGTCTAGTGTTACCCCACAGGCATAGGATAGATTTCTTCTGTGTGCTGTATGCATCAAGTTCTGCTATATTATTTTACTTTCCTTGTGACTCTCACATATAAAGGATATTAATATCATATTGCTGAGCTTTTGAATGGAAGCAGCATGAACCCCTGGTCAACCTGAGTTTATTATGCTCGGGAGAGGAGAAATTAATAATTTTTTATCTTTTGATAGGAAAGACAGGAAATGCTACCAGCAGCTTTTGATTAGCCTTTCTGATAAATAGAGAACAGCAGCCTCCACACTGGACTCCACAGCAGCAGCAGCCCAAGGCTGCCCTCACGGCTGCCTTCCACCAAGCCAGGTCACGTCAGCCATGGCTGGAGGCCTGTCCGGTCAGTCCCAGCCACAGATCATCCCACACCCTCACTTCCACTTCTGCTCTGTTCCCTGAACAGGATTAGACCAAATGCAGAAATTACTGACCAACTTCAACTGTGCCCTTTCTAATCCTGTGCAATTATTTCATAGATCAGTTGGTAATTTCTGAGTGAAGACAACATGGTGATTTCCAAGACCATTTTTTTCCCCTCAAGTATCCTGTCCTACTCTCTCTCCCTCTGTCTCAACTAATACTTAAACAAAACAAAACAAAACAAAACAAGAACCTCTGCAGAGCCAGGCATGGGGCACATCTATAATCCCAGTACTTGAGAAACTGAGATGGGAGGATCTCAGGTTCAAGGCCAGAGTGCAGTAACTTAGTGAGACCCTGTTTCAAAGTAAAAATAAAAAAGGGCTGGGGGTGTAGCTCAGAGGTAGAATGCCCCTGGGTTCAATCCCTAGAACCAAATAAATAAATAAATAAATAAAATCTATCCAGAGTACAGTACCAAATTTCTCTTACTTTTAGCCATCATGCCCCTGTGTCAGTGTCTGTATTTATCTTTTCTCTCTGGGCAGAGAAAGATTCCACTTCTTATCTGAAGCTATCTCACTTGCAATACATACTCATTTCATTCTTCTCTCACTTCCTAGATAACTTGTTTCTTCATTTATTCAGAGGAGTAATTATTGCAAAGAATAGAATTATTTCTTTGATTCATTTCATTAGCAAAGTTCCTTTCCACGAGTACACAGAAGTCTCCCCTAGTTTAACAGTGAAACCTCATTTCGACACACCTGACCTTTCTAGATTACTATCTCATTTCATTATTTCATTACTATCTGGGCAAGAGAACTTATTAAACCTGGGGCAGAGATCTGAATTTTGACAGACCTGAGATTAAGAACTTGTACCATCAATATTATTACCTCTAAGCCTCAATTTTTTTTCAAATATAAAAAGAACCATGCTAGGCATGGTGGAGCACACCTGTAATCCCAGTATTTGGGGAGACTGGTACTGAAGGATCACAGGTTCGAGGCCAGACTCGGCAACTTAACGAGACCCTTAGCAACCTAACAAGACCCTGTTTCAAACTAAAAATATAAAGGACTGGGTGTGTATCTTGGAGGTAATGTGTACCTGGGTTCAATCCCTGCTATGAGAGAGAGAGAGAGAGAGAGAGAGAGAAAGAGAGAGAGAGAGAGAGAGAGAGGAGAGAGAGAGAGAGAGAGAGAGAGAGAGAGAACAAGCCAATATCACCTACCAAGCCAACTTACCTACCATTTGGTTTCAAGTACTTTTTGTCTTTGTCAGATGGACACTGAGAACTCATAAATCCTATCTAATTCTGTGCTCTAGATATAATCAATGAATGATAAGCAAAAAAAAGATGATTGTTTAAAAAACAATCATCTGGCTCATATGTGTTTACTTTCACCACTGGATTATATATGAATGGAAATTTTCTATTCATCTTCTTCTATCATTTTTTTGGTACTGGAAATTGAACCCAGGGGCATTCTACTTCCAAGCGATACCCCCAGCCCTTTTCATTTTTATTTTGAAACAGGGTCTTGCTAAATTGCTGAGGGTCTCACTGAGTTGCTGAGGCTGACCTCAAACTGGCTATCCTCTTGTCTCAGCCTCCCAAGTACTGGGATTACAGGTGTACACCACCACACCCAGCTCTTCTCTTCTTCTCTTTAATTTTTGTTCTTCTTCCCAAACTCCCTTGTTCAGGACAGTGGTATATAAATGATCACTAATCCATTAATTGATGCCCAAATGCTATAAAACTTGCACTTAACTGGAGAGTATGACTGCTAATTAGGAAAACATGACTCACAGGAGCAATGCCTGAGCCCTATCCCAGCCAACTGTATAGATACCAGGTTACAGGTGTCCTTTCCTCCTGGGTGGAAGAAAGGACCCCACTCCATGTACGAACAAGACTCAAAGCAGTAATCTAGATGGGACTGAAACGTGGCGTCACCGTGAACCAATCGAGCCACAGCTGCAGCTCGATTTCTCATCAAGGCGAAGGCTTTAGTCATAAAATTCCAATCCAACAAATATCATTACCCTGCTGTATTGTCTTTTTGCTTATCATTCATTGATTATATCTAGAGCACAGGATTAGATAGGATTTATGAGCTCTCAGTGTCCATCTGACAAAGACAAAAAGTACTTGAAACCAAATTAAGAAATAATACTGGCATGATGGGCTGGGCTATGGGGTTGGATTATCAGAGTCAATAAGTCAATTCTCCTCATCTTTAGGAACTGAGCATGGAAATGTGGGGGTTCACAGAGAGGTACAACGTGTAACATCTTCCAATGTGGGAAACTTTTGTGAGTGAAAGTGCTGAAAAATTTAAACAAAATATCATACATACATACTGCAAAAAAAAAAAGAACTAAGAAGAGCAGCAGTCTTATAAAATGCAGTGAACTGCCAAGCATGGTGGTACACACCTGCAATCCTAGTACTTGGGAGACTGACACATGAGGATTGCAGGTTCGAGGCCAGTCTCAGCAACTTAGTGAGACCATTTCAAAATATAAAGGGCTGGAGGTGTAGCTTGAAGGTAGAATGCCCCTGGGTTCAATCCCCATTAACAAAAAAAAAAACAAAGAAAAAGAAAGAAAGAAAGAAAGAAAGAAAGAAAGAAAGAAAGAAAGAGAACAAAAGAAAAAATGCAGCAATCTGGACAGTCATTAAGAACATAGGAGCCTGTTGATATTTTTCTCATCCCTGGGTACAAATTTAAAGGTAAAATATTCAAAACATACAAATAACAGTTACTAAGATCCAATACTTATTATTATGTTTCTAGCCCATAGTAACTCACAGAGACTCTGGTAGTTGAATAATTTAAGATGGACTACTTTCCTGCCCTGGCAACAAAGACATTAGTATGACTATTCACAATTAGGAGAATTTTTTGGCTTAATATATATTTTTAAATATCTCCTGTATGCCTGACAGTGAGGTATACACAGAGACATAGTCAAATAAGACAGGATCTGCCCAAAAGACTTACAATACAGCACAATATGAGAACAGGCTGTTCTTCAGTTTCAGAATTAATTACTAATATATGAATATACATTTAAAAATTAACTCTGTTTCAGATTATCCATGTCATCATTTTGCTCCACTGGCGCAGAAAATCAATCAAAGAGGTGGTGAAAGAAAGAAAGAGTTAGACATTAAATTGAATGTTATTATATATCAGCTAAAATTATTGAAATATTAACTCACATATCATTTTAAATGCCTGTCTTTCCAGGAACTCCCGTCATGTGCAGTCAACAAAGGGATTGCCTAACCAGGCTTGTCAATTGCAGTCCACTAGAGGAGAAAATACGCCAACTGCTTCCCCATGCCCATCAATTAACCAAATGCCACAAGTGTTTCTGCAGTGCATGCAATGCGAGCAGAACTCTAATACTCTCCTTTTCCATTGGCTTCACTGGACTTATATGCATTTTCCAAATGGAAAGTTACTAGAAGCTAGTCATTTGTTGAATGTCATGAAACAGAAATAGCACAAGACCAGAAAGACCACACTATTATCACAATCTCAGTATCTTAAAAGTAAAGTGTCAGTCGGGCATGCTGGTGCACACCTGTACTTGAGAGACTGAGGCAGGAGGATCACAGGTTCAAAGCCAGCCTCAGCAACTTAACAAGGCCCTCGGAAACTTAGTGAGACCCTGTTTCCTAATAAAAAATGAAATAGGGACAGGGGCATAGCTTGGAGGTAGACTGCCCCTGGGTTTGATTCCCAGCACCACAAAAAACATTTTTAAAAATGTAAAGTGATAGTCCTTTTAGCTTTGAATTATTACCTTATACAATCTACACTCATTGACCTTCATCACCAATAAAATATTTCACATGTTTCTAGGTTTTTGCTGAGAGCCCTCTAACCACTCGTGCCCAATCCATCTTCTCTTGGACAAAGTTAGTCGTGCCTTTAGAACATAAGAAGCTGTGCCTGCCGGCCTCGTCATGTGATACTATGATGTCATGTACCTGTAACTGAGTTTTGGTACTTATGACTCATACTAGTAATCCATAATGAATCAGGCAGGCAGGGCTATTTATGAGTCATTGAGTCAAAAGATTTCTTTCTTCACTGCTGAATGTTCCAGAAACGTGCGCATCTCATATGTATTGGACATAGTTCACATTAATAAGTTGACTGTTTGAAAACCCATGTTCCTAAAAGGAACATTATATTAATCAATAGGTGATTGGACTTGAGGGACTGCTTTTATTTGCTTTTAAATATGAGCAATATGTGAAAGCAATAATTACTCCCCCCCTCCAAGTTAGTAATCTTCCCTTAAAAGTCTGGTTAACAATAGAAGCAAACCTGGATTATAAGAAGATGTAAAGGTTAAATGGAGTTAGAATGTGTCTACTATATTCTGGAAATATATTATTCTGGAAGATAAGGTCAGTGGATCATTACAGGAACCTATAATGGCCAACTTGACACTTGGCAATATTCCTTCACCCAAGCCCTCCCCTGGTCCTCTCTAAGCATGGACTCCTTGCCCTCCCTTACCAACAGATTTAGAACTGTTGTTTATTCAAACAAAACATCATGACTACAAATATTATATCTACCATCTAATTCTGCTGTTCTTCATGATCTTTTTTGGGGGGGGCTAAAAGGTAAACCAACAAAGTCTACCTTGGTTAAATGAGGTTCATACCATGTATAGTGCTGCCTAATAGAAATGCTTGAGGATTACCTAATTATGTGTCTCAAAATGCATATTCTATTTTAGATAAAAAGCTTATGACCTTAACATAATTTAGAAACCACAGGAAAAGCACTAGGTAGATATATTTATATGTACGATTTACATATAATTATGAAGATCAAAATCTTTCATATTTCCTTCCTCAACAAGAGCTTGGGGAGAAAAAGTTGATGGCACTCCACGTTTTGCATAGCACTGAGGAGAAAAATTCACAACAGCTCTGTCCTTGGTCCCACTCTGCTGCTTCCTTCACAGCGTCAGTTCCCTGAGAGTGATCCTTTCTTTCTCTCCACTTGTGATCAAAGGCCATGGGTCTGAGTCATTGTGGTAGGACCCTTGATGGGTGCTAACTGTCATTTGACTTAAGAACATTGAGAAGTCCTATTACCAGAAATATTTTCACAGTGACAGGTCACCCCTTTGACTTGAGCACTCTTCCTTCTGGCTTCTAGAAAAATACATTCAAGTTGCTATGGTGAGGATGAGGGGGCCTGGAGAGAGGCCACTCATCAGCGTACACCTTAACCACACCTTTGCAAAAAGAGCAGGCCCCTGAGCGTGCATGATACAGAAGAACTGTAGTCAGATAGCCTGAGGCACACCGCACACTTGAAACACTCACGGTGTCCTGAGGCACAGTGGAGGTTGGCTGTGGGGATCCATGAGGGTGACCCGGAGATCACTGTGGGGAGAAAGAGCCAAACCATTCTCTGGAAAGACAACTCCTCTGCAAGTAGCCTGGAGAATTATGCCAACTCACAGAGCACACACGTTTGTCAAATTCTCACTCTCTCAAGGCGTAGACTTCATCTGGTTATGATCCTCTAATTAGATTGTGTGTGATTAAATTCCAGCAAAGAAAGGGAGACACCAGTTGAATAGGTGTAAATTGTCTTTAGGTAGCAAACATTACAGCACCCTTCGAGTTCTTTTAGGCTTTTTAAACAGTCGTGAGTTTTATATAGTTAATACACATTCTCGTGAAGCTGATTTGCTCTAAATTACTATTTTACAAGTTAAAAGTGAACTACATCAAACACAGCAAAAGTTAAGTGACAGTAGAATCCGGTATATTCAGTTCAAGCAGGTCACAGAGATAAACTGACCCAGCACTAGAAAGTCAGGTGAACCAGGAAAACTAGGTTCACTCCACACGAGCTTTGTCATATTGAAGTAGGATAGGAGACATAGGAGAGGTATAGAGGAGACACCAGGGACAAAACAAGGGCGGCCATGATTGAAAGTCCGGATTCAAAGTCCACTTTCACACAGATTGAAAGTCCACATACTTTTATCACAAACAACACGATTAAGTCAATTGTTACACCTTATCTATAGGTCATCTGATTACTTCATCGATGTGTCATACCTTTAATCAAACTCCTCAGTGTTACATCCATATAGTATTGTTTAAATTCACAAAGCAGAACGACAGAACCCCCTGCTGGGGAAATTATTAAGAGATTTTTTTCACCAAGAACAAAGAAGAAAAGAACCCCTAACTGGTTATAATTAATATATTCAACAATGTCCTCGTAAGTCATGCCCCTATACTATAGATTTTACATATATAAATGTGCCCAGCTGCCGGGCCCAGTGGTGCACACCTGTAATCCCAATACTTGGGAGGCTGAGATAGGAGAATCGCAGGTTCAAGGCCAGTCTCAGCAACTTAGCGAGACCCTCAGCAACTTAGACCCTATTTCAAAATAAAAAGGGCTGGAGGTATAGGGTTGTAGCCCAGGGATAAAATGCTCCTGGGTTTAATCCCCAGTACCAAATATATGCATACACAGACACACACACACACACACACACACACACACACACACACA
>PVJS01050241.1:0-14386 GCA_004027185.1 Glis glis | reverse complement strand
AAAAAAAAAAAAAAAAAAAAAAAGACATTTCCCTTACCTCTTAAAAGTAATATTAGATGATGAATTTAAATTTTTTGTGTGCTTGTGTGATACTTTGGATTGAACCCAGGGACGTTCTACCTCTGAGCCACACCCCCAGCCCTATTTTATTTTTTTATTTTGAAACAGGGTCTCGAAAGATTGCTGAGGGTCATACTAAATTGCTGGGTTGGCCTTGAACCTGCGTTTCTCCTTTCTCAGCCTCTAAAATTACTGGGATTACAGGCATGTGGCACCATGCCTGGTTATGAATTTAAATTTAAGCCGGGCGTGGTGGCACGCACTTGTAATCCCAGTACTTGGGAGGCTCTGAGACTAGAGGATCGCAGGTTCACCGCCAGCCTCAGCTACTTAGTGAGGCCCTTTGCAACTTAGTAAGACCCTGTTTCAAAATAAAGAATTTAAAAATAAAAATAGGGCTAGGGGTGTAGCTCAGAGGTAGAATGCTTCTGGGTTCAATCCCCAGTACCACAAAAACAAAAAAATAACAAATAAAAATAAATTTAAATTCAGCATATTAATTTTCTAGGCAGATTTTAAGTCTGATAATTATCAGAATGGAAAGGTCAATGAAAATATGCTTAATAGTTATAAAAATGAAAAATTTAGGATTGCTTGAAATAATGTTAAAAGAGCCTATATTATCTTCCTGGTAGAGGCAACTAGATTTAAGTCCACATGAAATTATTATTGAATTAATGCTTTAAAATCTGAGCCATCTTAAAATGGTTTAGATACTAATTTAATAACAACACAGCTCAAGTAAACCTGAGAGATTATTAAGTTTATATTTAATGAAATTAGAAATATTTTAAGCTGAAGGGATTCTTGTACCTAAAATAACATACTAATTTCTCACTTTTATAAACATCTAATAAATTCTTTTTTCTTTTCAGAATTCTGCTGCATTTGGGCTTTATACTGGCAAGCCTTCTCTTTTTAGTGGTGAATTTGACTTGTGCAATGCTAGTCCATGGAGATGTCCCAGAAAATAAGTTGAAATGGACTGTGTTTGTTCGAGCATTAATTAATGATAGCTTGTTTATACTTTGTGCCATCTCTTTAGTTAGTTACATATGCAAAATTACAAAAATGTCATCAGCCAATGTCTACCTCGAATCAAAGGTAAGTATATTTCTTAATTTGCACTTGAAAATCTAACTTAAAATTCTTATCCTATGAATTATATTTTAATGGAAAGTTTATATTGCTTTTTTTAAGTATATTGAATGCAGCCACATTTTTTTAGCATGAAAGAATAATGACTAGAAATTAAATAGAAGTCAAAATCTGGCCCTTACAAGCCAGATGCAGTTGTGCACACCTATAATCCCAGTACTTGGGAGGCTGAGACAGGAAGATCACAGGTTCAAGGACAACCTCAGCAATTTAGCAAGACCCTGTTTCAAAATAAAAAATGAAAAGGGCTGAGGGTGTAGCTTGGAAGTAGAATGCCCCTGTGTTCAATTCCTAGCACCAAAAAAAAAAGGCCCTTATTAAACAATGGTTTTTAAGAAGCCGCTTAAGCCAAGCACAGTGGCATACACCTGTAATCCCAGCTAGTTGGGAAGCTGAGGCAGGAGGATCACAAGTTTGAGGCCAGCCTGGGCAACTTAGCAAGACTGTCTTAAAATAAAAAGGGCTGGCGACATATAGCTCAGTGGTAGAGTACCCCTGACAATCCCCAGTATCAAGGGAGGTAGGAGAGAAGGGAATTGTTTTTCTACTGTGTTGTTTTTTATATGATTCTGCTTTGGAGATTAGTTAAATGAAATAAACCAGAATGTATATGAATGGATCAAAAATAATCTAATATGTAAAGCTGCAAAAACAACTTGAAATTTTGTCCAGTAAGGATAGCAGTATTGCCATTAAACAGATTTGCCAAATTATGTCTACATACACTTGGACTAGCAATATAAAGATGTCATATAGGAAAAGTGATATTTATTTATATGAAGGTTTAGAAAATGTTACTTATAGCCCTATTATGAAGTCCATACAATATTCAAAAGAGATGGTCATGCCTTGCTTCTCCCTTTCCTTGTACTTTGGAAAAAAGCCAAATGTTAATTCATTAACATATAGATTTCTAGTGTTGTTGATTGACACTGTGGTTGGGCAGTGAATTGGTCATAACAAAGTAAGTGTGGCATTGGGGGTGAGGATGTGGATATTAAGGTGTAGGTGTGTACGTACACACATTTTTACAGTCACTTGCCCAGGAGAGCTTTCTTTAATTTGGCATCATTGCCTATTCACTGAAGATAAGCAAGATAGTATCTTAAACAGAACAGCTCTCTGAAATATTTTTAGACTTCTTTCTACATTGTCATTATCCTCAATATAGTCCTAGTAGAGTGGGGTACTATAATTAAATATATGGTAATCAACTTGTCCTTTAAATTTAGACAGAGATTTTAATTTTACTTTTTAAGCATATTTCAATGGAATGCTGGGGGCGTATGTGTGTATACACACACACTATATATGAATATATATAGCAAGAGAGAGAAAGGAAACAAAGTCAGACTTTGAAACTTATTAAACATATCTGTAAAATTATTTTATTCAACTTCTAAAGAGCTCTTAAAATTTAAATATTTTAGTAAATTTTGGCTTTAGTTTGACTGTTAAGAATAATACTATCACTGTTATGGTCCATAATCTTTTGTTGGCAGTAATAGCATCTTAGTGTAATAGTATCACCATAGAATTCATGACTCATGCTTGTCTATCATATCATATTCATATTATTTTCTCCCTTTGGGCCTCACACTTGAGGGTTAGTGAACTTTTTTAAATGAGGATTTATAGATTTTTAATTCTATCCAATTCTGTACCTCAACTGCCATTTGGATATTTCTATTTGGATATTTCTGCCAGCTAACATACCTCATTCTCTTCCTCCCTGTAACCTGCACCTCTTTCTCTTTAATTTTGTCATTGTTATCATTCTTCCATTGATTTGGAAGACTGATGTTTCTTCATTCCTTTTTCCTTTTTTTTTTTTTTTTTTGCGGTACCGGGGATTGAACCCAGGGGCGTTCTAACTCCACACTACACCTCCAGCCCTATTTTTTATACTTTTATACTTTTTTTCGTGAAACCGAGTCTCACGAAGTTGCGGAGGGCCTCACTAAGTAGAGAGAGAGAGAGAGACAGGCAGAGAGAGAGAGAGCGAGAGCTGAGGCTGACTGCGAACCCGGATCCTCCGGTCTCCGCCTCCCAAAGTACTGGGATTACAAGCGTGTGCCACCACGCCCGGCTTCATTCCTTTTTCCTAAAACTAACTCCTGTCAACTTTTTCATTTAAAAGACTATTTTTATCCATTTGAGAAACTCAATAGGGAAGTAACTAAATGAGCATAACTATCAGTATCTACTGTGCACCCAGCAGTTTCTTTGCACCTTATCTCATGTTCTGGTTGCTTTTTAGTTTATCTCATAATAATCCTATCAGGTTCTTATGGTTTGGATGCAGATTGTCCCCTGGAAAAGCTCACATGAAGCAATGCAACAATGTTCAGAGGTAAAATTATTGAGTCATGAGAGTTCTAGTCTCATCAGTGGATAAATCCATTGATGGATTAATGGATGTATTGGGTAGGTCACTGTGGCGTGGCCTTGGGGATTATATATGTCCTTCACCCCTTCCCCCTCGTGCACATTCTCTCTCTCTCTCTCTCTCTCTCCCTCCCTCCCTCCCTCCCTCCCACCCACCTCCATGCCCTGAGTTCTGAAGATGTGACCCAGCCTAACATGAACTGAAACCTCCAGAACTGTGAGCAAATAAATCTTCCTTTCTCTTAGTTGTGGTCATCAGGTATTTTGGGTCAGAGCAGTGAGAATGCTGACTGAAACATAGGTCTGTGATATTGTGGTATTATAAAACATAAATATTGGGTCTCTGCCCCTGATTCCTGGCACACACAAGCTGGAACCCTTGGAATTCCCAAGAATGTCTTTTGTATGCCAGTAAGATGATGGTGACTGGGAGGTGCCTAGATAGCTTCTTGGTGGGGACCAATCACTAGAAAGACCTAAACATGATTAGAGGACTAGAACTTTCAGCCCCACACCACCAACAACCTCTGGAAAGGGGACAGGGACTAAAAGTTGAGTTCACCCGTGAGTGATGATGGGTCAGTCATGCCTACATAATGAAGCCTTGATAAAAAAAAAAAAGAAAAGAAACCCAAGAGGACAGGCTTTAAGGAACTTCCTTGGATTCATGGAGATGCTTGGAGGGTGGCAGAGAGGGCATGGAACCTCTGCAGTTCCATCCCCTACACCTTGCCCTGTGTATCTTTTCCATCTGGCTATTTATCTGTATCCTCTTTAATATCCTTTATAATAAATAGTAAACATATTTCTCTGAGCTCTGTGACCAGCACTAGCAAATTAACCCAAGATTTGGAACCCCAGATTTGCAGCAGTTGTTCAGAACCATAGGTGACAACCTTCTACTTGCGATTGGCATCTGAAGAGGGTGGCTGTCTTATGGGACTGAATCTCAACCTGTGGGATCTGATGCCACCTCCATATAGATGTGTTAGAATTGAGTTAAATTATAGGACATTCAGTTGGTGTTGGTTGGAGAATGGGTTAGTGGGGAGAAATTCCAACACATATTGGTGACCAGAGCTGAAGAATGGCATCAGAGAGTGGAGAGTAGGGAAAGAAGAGTGTTTTTTTCCCACATAGTCTTATTCCTATTTTACAATTAAAAAAGGTGGGGGGATGGAGCTGAAGAGGCAGGGGCAATATGACTTTTATAAGGCCTCATATGACTGGGCCCTGCCACTACCACCTTCCTCTTCCTCTCTCTTCCAGTTCCTCACCACAGATCATGTATTAGGTTCATATCAGCTGGTAGCCTTTGTGTGTTTTGTTCCCTCTGCCTAAGTAGCACTGCTGTGGATATGGATGATGGCTTCCTGGCCTTCAGGCCTCAGCTCAGATGCCGCTTTATCAAGGCTTCCATTCTTAATCACTCCATGAAGGTTATCTTCCATTCAGATTACTATATCTATCCTTTCTTGCTATCTTCATGGCATTTATCAACAGTCAAAATTATTGTTCATTTGTACTTCCTTTTTGTCTAAAATAATGCCTGGCATATAGTAGGTGTTCAGTAAATATTTGTTGAAGCCAGTACTCGTGAGGCTGAGGCGGGAGGATTGCAGGTTCGCACCAGCCTCAACAACTTAGGCCCTCTGCAACTTAGTGAGACTTTGTTTCAAAATAAAAAATGAAATAGGGCTGGGGGTGTAGCTCAGAGGTACAATGCCCCTGGGTTCAATCCCCAGTGCCAAAAAAAATTATTGAATAAATACATTCTGTGCGTGCACACAGTCTTTGCCAGAACAGCTTTACCCTAATAACTCCAGGGGAGTTCAGACTTTTCCTCTGAAAGTTTGGTAACCAAGTCTGCTGAAATAAACTAAAAGGAAAAAAACAGACTCTTTTTTTTTTTTTTTGCAGTACCGGGGATTGGACCCAAGGGCGTTCTACCTCCGCGCTACACCCCCGGCCCTATTTTTTATACTTTATTTTGAAACCGGGTCTCACGATGTTGCGGAGGGCCTCACTAAGTAGCTGAGGCTGGCTGCGAACCTGGATCCTCCAGTCTCAGCCTCCCAAGGACTGGGATTACAAGCATGTGCCACCACACCCGGCAAAAACAGACTCTTAACTACTAGCTCAAGCAGATTCCAAAGGTAGAGGGACCCTGGAGACTGACTAGTAAGAACTTTCTTTTTCTGTGTGTTCATTTATTGGTGCATTGTAATTATACATTTTGATATATGTCAGGGTATCAACATCATACATGCACACATTGCTCATTTAGCCCTCCCTCCAATCCCACCCTGTTACCTCCCCCTTCCCTCCCTTTCATGCTCCGGATAGTGATTGAGTCTTATAGGTTTGTGTATGTACATCATGTGCAGTTTTGTCAAGTCCTAGGCTTCCCTCGCTGTATTCTAGAAGAGCAGAGCAGTTTTGGAATCCTGCCAACCCAGCCAAAACTGGAGGGGCCAAGGGAATGTCTCCCTTCCTGTCTGAGGGTTTGAGTTTGTAAGTCTGCTGAAATCAACTAGCAATAGGCCAGTCAACAGAAGAAAAAGCATACACATTTATTAATGTGCACATGTGAACACGAGCCATATGAAAGCTGAAACTCAAAGAAGAGCCAGATGATTGAGGCTTAAATACTTTCTTCATAGGGATGAAGGAAATGGAAAGTAGTAGGGAATTTTAGAGGGGTGGCAAATATGGTATTTAGGGGAAATGAATGGACCCAAAGAGTGGACAGTGGCCTGGGACAGTCTTCCTCAGGGCTCTAGGTGTGGTGTTTGGTTTTTAGTGCCTTCTCTGGTGGTTAATCCTTTCTGGTTAATGAGATTGCATGGAAATTTCATACCTTCTGAGAAGGAAACTTCATAGAAAGCCTCTCCCTGTCTTTGGAGAGAGAGAGGATCAAAGATGAGATGGGGTAGAGGAAGATCAAAGAGGCCTTAGTTCTGAGACTGTTTCTCTAGCTCCACATGTCAAAGTGCCACAAGTTGGAGTATCATTTTCTGAGCCCCAGCATTACCAAATGAGCTTTCACAGCTGAGTTATGTTGGAGCCAAAATTTAACACTTGTCTTACAAATAGGCCTTTAAGTAGTTTTAAGAAGAATGTCAGTCTCCATATGTTAATCAAAATCTGTTCTGTTTCACTTTTTGTGTGTGTGTGTGTGTGGCACTGGGGATTGAACCCAGAGGGGGTCTATCTCTGAGCTACACCCCCAGCCCTATTTTATTCTCGATTTTGAAACAGGGTTTCACTAAGTTGCGGAGGGCCTCACTAAGTTCCCAAGGCTGGCCTCCAACCTGCGATCCTCTTGTTTTAGCCTCCCAAGTACTGGGATTACAAGCGTGTGCCACCATGCCCAGCCTGTTTCACTTTTTAAAAAAATAAACTAGAGATTTTAATAATTACATCTATAACTATTTACCTCAGACTTAAGAACACTTAAGTATCTTTTGTTATCTTTTTATTACTTATTTTTTAATTTATATTTTAAGCAACTAAACCAGTACTATGATTTCTCTTTAAAAAAAAACACTTTTGCGTGTGTGTGTATGTGTGTGTATGTGTGTGTGTGTGTGTGTGTGTGTGTGTGTATGTGTTTTCTAGGAATTGAACCCAGGGGTGCTCTACCATTGAGACACTGAAATACATCCCCAACCTTTTAATTTTTTTTAAATAGGGTCTTGCTAAATTGCCCAGGTTGGCCTCAAACTTATGATCTTCCTGCCTCAGCCTCCCAAGTACTGGGATTACAGACATGCACCACTGTGCTCCAGGTTACTTATTATTTAAATACTAGCTATTGCTGGGCATGGTGGCACATGCTTGTAATCCCAGTACTTGGGAGGCTGAAACAGGAGGATCGCAGGTTCGCGGCCAGCCTCAGTTACTTGTGAGGCCCTCCACAACTTAATGAGCCCCTGCTTCAAAATATAGAATAAAATAGGGCTGGGGGTGTAGCTTGGAGGTGAAATGCCCCTGGGCTCCATCCCCAATACCGCAAAAATATAGTTATTATTATTAATTACTTATGAATATTAACAATAAATATTATTAATATTATTATTTCTCTCTTGAATTACTGGGATTTACTTTATCTATCTCAAGATGTGTGTCTTCTTTAGTTTGCTGCCTTCATTTCTCCAGTTGTTATACTCCAGGTCTTATTTCCTGTTCTTTTGATTAGCTAATCTACCAACACACTTGTCTCATTTGAAAAATCCATACTTACACTTGGGTTTATATATTTTTATCTAATCTTAAACTCAAGTAATTTTCCTTATATTTCTAGACTCTACTGTACTATCCATTATTTTCAGAATTGCTTTATTTTTCCATGGTGAGAAGGTCCACCCAATAAAAGCCATCTACTCCATAACATCAGGGTAATAGGAACCAGAGATCCAATTTTCACTGTGTCTTAACAGCATAAAACTGTTTTTTAAACCTTCGAGGCCTTATCATTATCAAAACATTTTAAATTTATTAATTGAGAATTTTATTTTCTTATTTTTAATACTTAGTTGGGTGTTTTAATTTCAAAAGTGAAATAACATTTGTGAGGTGATTTGAAAAAATATGTGCAAAGTTCTGCTTCTGATAATGGCTGAAATTGCTCCTATTGGATCAACCTTCCACAGATAACAATGATAAATTCTGGACAAAATATCAAAAGCACACACAGAAGGCACTGGTGAGCAATACTTAGAAGAAGGAAGTGGCAGTGAGTTTCGTGGTTTTTACCACTTCCAGCCTAAGGGAAGGTAATATCCAAGGGGCAGCCAAAACTTGAACAGAAATCTACTCTTCTACTGGTTTAAAAAATCAGAAGATAAAAATTCTATTAACTACTGCAAGTAAAAAGTGAATGGAAATTTGCAGGAAGAAGACAGCCAGATAGAGAAAGCCCCATATTCTTATTATAAACTCTGCCAAATTTTTGTCTGCTACCTGAACTTCATATATGCAAGACACACTCTAGGCAGTGCAGCTAATGATAAAGAAATTTCACTGAGATTTCATCTGCTGTCTATGCCTGGGAGACGAGTCTGGGATCTGTATCCAGCCAAGTTGTTTGCTAAAACAAACAAAAATCTTTTCGAAGGAATATAACACAATCCGGCCTCTCTAAAATATGTCATTCACAAAGTCCAGGACACAATCCTAAGTTACTAGGTATATGAAGAAACGGGAAAGGTGAAACTCATACTCAAGATCAAAAACAAAACCTAAAAAGCAATCTATGGAGACAACTGCCACCCCAAGATGACCTAGATTTCGATTTATTAGACAAATATTTTATAGTATGCTCAAAGATACCATGGAAAATATACCAGGAAAAATAAATAAAAAGGAAATTTCAAGAGAAATAGAAATTACTCCTTTGTGTGTGTGTGTGTGGTACTGGGGATTGAACCCAGGGACATTCTACCTTTGAGCTATACCCCCAGTCTTATTTTATTTTTTATTTTGAAACAGGGTCTCACTAAGTTTCAGAGGACCTCACTAAGTTGCTGAAGCTGCCTGCAAACCTGTGATCTTCCTGTCTCAGCCTCCCAAGTACTAGGATTACAGGCATGTGCAACCATGCCCAGCTAGAAATTATTCTCAAACTGGAAATTCTAGAATTCAAAACTATAGTACTTAAAATGAATAAGTTAGTAGTTTTGCTTAACAGTAGAGAGGAAGTGTCAGTGAACTTAAATTAACAGAAATGATCCAATCTGAGTAGCAGAGGAAGATGGAGAAAAGATAATAAAATGAATGAAGCGTTGGGATCTAATTATGTATAATTAGATAACCAAAGGAAAAGAGGAAGAAGATTAAGTTGGAAAATATTTGAAGAAATAACCTAAATTTTCCAATTTTGTTGAAAGACATAAATGTACAGTATTAAGAAGCTCAGCAACCCCAATCAGGATAAATATAAAGAAAACAACTTCTCTAAATCATGGTCACATTATTTCAAACTGACAGTAAAGGGAAAATTGTGAAAGCAATCAGAGAAAAATAAATTACAGACTTACATCAGGGAAGTGATTCTAATGATACCTTACTTCTCAGAAATAATGGAGACCAGAAAACATAGAAACATCTTTAAATACAAAAAGAAAAAACTTTCAACTCTGAAATCAATATCCAATGGAATTTTTTTTTTTACTTTTTCACTGTGTTAGGGATTGAACTCAGGGGTGCTTTACCACCAAACTACCTCCCCAAGTCTTTATTTTGATACAGGGTCTTGCAAAGTTGCCCAGGTTGACCTCAAACTTGAAATCCTCCTGCCTCAGCCTCCCCAGTAGCTGGGATTATAGGCATGTACCATTGTATCTTGCTCCAGTGAAAATATTCTTAAAGAGTAACAGAGAGATAACATTTTCAGATAGAAGAAAACTTAGGAAGTTATCAGCATACCTGCACTACAAGAAATGCTAATAAAAAAATCTACAGGCTGAAGAGAAATAAAACTGGCTTGAATTCCAGCTCTTACTGAAGGAATGAAGAACACAAGAAATAATAAATATGTGGGTAAATATAATTTCTTAATTTCTATAAAATACATATGACTGCAAAGCAAAAATTATAATATTATGAGATATAAGTAGAAGTAATATATAATTA
Organism: Glis glis; assembly: GCA_004027185.1. Classification (NCBI taxonomy): domain Eukaryota; kingdom Metazoa; phylum Chordata; class Mammalia; order Rodentia; family Gliridae; genus Glis; species Glis glis. The sequence continues at coordinate 4,144 of PVJS01050241.1, read as the reverse complement.
TCCGTTATATATAACAATTATAGCATAAAGGATGGGGTAAGACTAAAAAGTTAAGGATATATATCATAAATTCTAGAGTAGTGGTTCTTAAACTTTTTGGTCCTGAGACCCCATACATTCCTAAAACTTATTAAGTGCTTTTATGTATATTATATCCATTGCTATATAACATATTAGAAATAAAATTGAGAAATTATAAAAATATTCATTTAAAAATAAGCCCATTGCATGTTAATATAAATAGCAAGTTTTTAGGAAAAATAATTGTTTTACAAAACAAAAAAGAGCAAGAAGATTGGCATTGTTTTACAGTTTGCAAATCTCCTTATTGTCTGACTTAATAAAAGACAGCTGGATTTTCATGTCTGCTTTTGCATTCAGTATGTTGTGATATGTTGTTTAGGTTGAAGTATATGAAGAAAGTCCATCTTCACACATATATGTAGTTGGAAAATGGAGAATTTAATAGACTTTTCATATAATTATGGATATCTTCTTTAATACTACACCAAAATTCAGAAGTGGAGGTTTCTTAAAGGTTAGTTGCCATGTGGAATCCAATACCATATTAGTGAATTTTTGTATTCTCCGTTAGTCTGTCTTGCACTTTGAATAATTTTGTAATTTTATGCACTGATCATTTGGAAAAGAATGGTCATAGATCTTCAAAATGTTGATATATTTCATTAGATATGTCTAAAAACATGTGTGTTAATATCATACCACCTCATAAGAAAAGTCTACTTGGGGGAAGTATCAATCGTGAATATAAGTATATACAGGTTTCCCAAAATTCTGATTTTCACTTGAAAGTTCAAATTTCATCACTGGAAATACTTCCAGATGCATTCTTTGAGGCTATAATCTCATTTTGTTCATTCTCGGGGGAAAAAAAATGCCCAGTTGCCAAGTCTCAATAATCACTGTTTGTCTGCCATACTTGTCTGTCAATTAAAAAGTGGTATTCTATGAAGACAAGTGGTTAGTTCCACTCCCAAATCAAACAATCCCATATGTGGTTTTCCTCAAGACTACCACTGTATTTCAGTATGAAGCAGATTGTGTTAAGAGAAATATCTCATCTCATCTCATTATGCAGAATATTAAATAAACAAATACTTTAAGGCTGATATTTAGTATATACTTTCACTGCTTCAAGGACATTCTGTGGGGGGGAGGGGTACTGGGGATTGAACCTAGAGGCATTCTGACTCTGAGCTATACCCCAGCCCTATTTTATTATTTTGTTTTTGCAGTACTGGGGATTAAACTCAGGGGCATTCTATCTCCCAGCTACACCACCGCCCTATTTTTTATTCTTTATTTTTGAAACAGGGTCTCACTAAGTTGCGGAGGGCCTCACTAAGTAGCTGAGGCTGGCCGCGAACCTGTAATCCTCCTGTCTCAGCCTCCCAAGTACTGAGGTTACAAGCGTGTGCCACCACACCTGGTCTGTTTTATTACTCTGAAACAGGTTCTCACCAAGTTGCTGAGGGTCTTGTTAAATTGCTGAGGCTGGCCTCAAACCTGAGATCCTCCTATCTCTGCCTCCCTAGTACTGGGATTACAGGTATACACCACCATGCCTGGCACTTCAAGGATACTCTTAAATGAAACTTTCTTTTTTAACTAGGAATGCATGTAGCAAAGAATACAATTACTGTAAAATGATTTATATTTTTAGCCTGAAGAAATATTTCCGTGGCTTTTTTGTTTCTAATATAAAAAGTTCTGAAAACAGTATTTGGTGTTTAAAGCATTCATCACACCCTGCATTTAAATTTTCAATTCCTTTTGCTTTAAGCTCTGAATGATTGGTCTCAAAATGATGCTGCAGCTTAACTTGGATCATAATACTATTCAAAAATGTTCTATTACAGAAGACATAATAAGGTAAATTCTTAACATTTATAAAGCCTGTTGAAAGATAGTTTCATTATATTTTTGTTCATTATTTACACTTTGACCCAGTTCCTTTGAAGTAGATTGTAGACCCCTTTGAGTCAAAGAGCTCTCTGATACTTCGAGGTTTAGAGGAGAGCTGTGTGTTGAGGAAAAAATATTTTTAATTGTGCCAAAATACACATAACGTGAAATTTATAATTTTAACTTTGGGTGAGGGAGTACTGAGGAATGAATTCAGGCAGTTCTCCCTCCAAGCTACAACCCCAGCCCTTTTTATTTTTATTTTGAAACAGAGCCTCACTAAGTTGCTGAGGCTGGCCTGGAACTTGGAATCCTCCTGTCTCAGCCTCCCAAGTACTAGGATTACAGGTGTGTGCCACCATGCCGGGCATTTTAACCATTTTTAATGTATAGTTTAGTGACATTCAGTGCATTCATGTTGCTGTGCAGCTGTCACCACTACCCATTACCAGAACATTTTTCCCATCTCATACTGAAACTATACCCATTAAATAACTTTTTTTTTTTTTTTACGGTACTGGGGATTGAACCCAGGGGCATTCTACCTCTGAGCTACACCCCCAGCCCTATTTTTTATTCTTTATTTTGAAACGGTCTCACTAAGTTGCGGAGGGCCTCACTAAGTAGCTGAGGCTGGCTGCAAACCTGTGATCCTCTGGTCTCAGCCTCCCAAGTACTGGATTACAAGCATGTGCCACCATGCCCAACTATAACTCCCCATTTCCAAGCTAATGATCCATTATTAAATATGAAAATGTGTTTTTAGAGTAAAATATTCTAAAATGAGTTTTATGCAAAATTAATTTTTGAAGTTTTTTTAAAATTCTAAACATTGTAAAACAAATACACATGGTATATATACTCTTGTGTTTCCATGTAGGTGCAAGAAAAATTATAGAATTTCAAAATAAAATTTACTGAATGATAAAGGGTTTCAGTGGGTATAGTAGATATAACTGAAGAAAACTAGCAAGAACCCAGTAAAAGAACAAAGAACAAGCTGAGTTAATCTTTTTTTTTTTTTTTTGGTACTGGGAATTGAACCCAGAGGCATTCTACCTCTAAGCTACACCCCAGCCTGATTTTATTTCTTATTTGGAAACAGGGTCTCACTAGGTTTGAGTTAATCTTTTAAAGCACACATATTTGTACCCTAATACTCTATTACATACTTTATATACTTTATACTCTACTGTATCAGAAATTCTAGAAAATACAAGAGTACACATGCACACAGAGAGACAGCATCGTCATATACCATATAACCTCTAGGAAATTCTATATACTCAAGAAAGAGTGAAAGCAGAGCCAGGCATGGTGGCACACACCTGTAATCCCAGTACTTGGGACGCTGAGACAGGAGGATCACAAATTCAAGGCCGGGCGTGGTGGCGCACACTTGTAATCCCAGTACTTTGGGAGGCGGAGACCGGAGGATCCGGGTTCGCGGCCAGCCTCAGCTCGCTCTCTCTCTCTCTCTCTCTCTCCCTGTCTCTCTCTCTCTACTTAGTGAGGCCCTCCGCAACTTCGTGAGACCCGGTTTCAAAATAAAGTATAAAAAATAGGGCTGAGGGTGTAGCACGGAGGTAGAACGCCCGTGGGTTCAATCCCCTGTACCGCCAAAAAAAAAAAAAAAACCAAGACCAGCCTCAGCAACTTAGCAAGACTCTCAGCAACCTGGGGAGACCCTGTTTCAAAACAAAACCAAAAAAAAGGGCTGGGGGTGTAGCTCGGAGGTAGAATGTCCCTAGGTTCAATTCCCAGAAACACACACACACACAGACACACACGCGCGCACGCGTGCGAACGAAAGCCAGAAAAAGGGGGTAAAGTTCTAATAGTTTTGATTTTGTTTGATTTTGATCTTTAGGGTCCTTGGACCACACTTTAAGAACTGCTGTGCTAGAGTAGCACCAACAACAAAACACAAGAGGGGAAAACAGAAAACACAAAATATACAATCTAAACCGAAACATATCACTACTTATATTAAATGTTAATGGTTAAAAAGTTGGCAATAAGCCAGGCGTGGTGGTGGCGCACGCTTGTAATCCCAGTACTTTGGGAGGCGGAGACCAGAGTATCCGGGTTTGCATGGCCAGCCTCAGCTCTCTCTCTCTCTCTCTCTCTCTCTCTCTCTCTCTCTCTCCTCCCTCTCCCTCCCTGTCTCTCTCTCTCTCTCTCTACTTAGTGAAGCCCTCCGCAACTTCATGAGACC
>PVJS01050240.1:0-14386 GCA_004027185.1 Glis glis | reverse complement strand
GTCTCACTAAGTTGCTGAGGTTGTCCTCAAATCTGTGATCCTCCTGTCTCAGCCTCCCAAATATTGGAATTACAAGCATGTGCCACTGTAACAGGGGCCTGCTTCTGACCCGGGTCTGTTTCAAAGCTGACGTTTTCCTTCTTTTGTCCTCCCCCTTCCCTTCACCCTCTGTTATCAAATAACATGTTCTTATCCATTTATTGACAGGAGGGGACCTGACACCTGTGGATCTGAATAAGAACTGACTCAAAGGAAGACTTAAACACGAATTGTATCCCTCCTGATAAACATACCAACACGACCCCGGTTTTTGAATAAAAACTGACTCAAGGAAGACTCAAAACATAAACTGCAAACCTTCTGATACGACACCAGCATGAGCCTGAAGAACTAACTCTTAAAAAGGACTTGGTTTCCTTTTTTGGGGAGAATCCAGGGCTCGTTCCTGAAGGTTTACGTTCACTGATTTCTCTGATTTGCTAGCAGATCAATAAATTTCTTTTTTCCTTCGTCCCAAAGGCTGGCCCCAATTATTTGATTAGGAAATTGGGGCAAGTACCAGGATTTGATAACACCACCACTCCTTGCTGAAATGGAATCTTTCTAAACCAGAGAAACCACGTGCAACCTGAAGCCCCAAAAAGTGAGCCCAAGGGAGAAGCTGAATAAACCCTCTGGACTTCGCTCACTTTCATCCCCAGCGTTAGAGGCCACGTAGTTAAGCAGTACACTATTAGACTTCACTACATGTGTAGCTACATGTGTAGCTTCACTACACATGATACCTCTGATCGGTGCGTCGCGGTGATAAAGGTTGCCTACACTGTCTTTCAGGAAGTTGGAGACTATTGTCTCTCTCAAGCCAGTTGAAACCACTGACCCTTCACTTGGGCCTGCACAAGTGTCTGATGGATGACGCCTTCGTGATGTCAGAGCTGCAAACTCTACCCTCAGAATATGCTATGCTGCTATTTTCAGAGCGTGCTTCCTGTGGAGAGCCAGGAAGGTTGTTTACACATGCGCAGACCACCGATTAGTTCATTCTTCCCTCCAATCACCTTTCCCCAGCTTCATACCACCCTGCTTCCTTATTACATAAGCACCCCTATGTCGAGGGCAGAGGCCTGTGTTAGAGGCACACTGAGATTATCATCTTGGACCAGCCCAGTTTGGATACATGGTATTTGGCTGGGCGGGATCTGTCCGCAAATGGACACATTCCAAGGGACCTGGTGTAATCTTCAAGGTGCTAATGGTCAATCCCTCCTTCCCCTAAGCTTGTCATATAATTGCTGATCCCTGTTTGATTAATCCTTACCAAAACCTGAGATAATTGCTGATCTCTGTTTGATTAATTTTTATTGCAACCTGTGATAATTGCTGATTCCTGGGTTTGATTAACTTTTAAAATTCCTATAAAAATGAGGCCCTGGATATAGAGCTCCGAGAGAATTTGCCATCTCTTATCTCCTCCCCAACCCCCCGATTATTAAATGTAATTATTTTGCAAATTACCATATCAGACTTCGTGTTGTTTCGTGCGAGAAGACCATTGTTAGGAAGCTGCCTGGTGCAGCGACCGTCTGTGGCAGGAACCACAGACTTCAGGAAGCTGTCTGGGCAGCGACTGTCTGTGGCAGGAACCACAGACTGTTTTTCAGGAAGCTGCTTGGTGCAGCAACTGTCTGTGGCAGGAACCACAGAGTATTTGTCAGGAAGTTGCAGGGAGCAGCGACCTTCCGTGGCAGGAACCACGGAGTGGATCGTCCGCCGGAGTTACCGCAATAAGTTGTTAGGAAGCTGCCTGGTGCAGTGACCGTCTGTGGCAGGAACCACAGACTTCAGGAAGCTGCTTGGTGCAGCGACCGTCTGTGGCTGGAACCACAGACTATTTGTCAGGAAGCTGCTTGGTGCAGTGACTGTCTGTGGCAGGAACCACAGACTGTTTGTCAGGAAGCTGCAGGGAGCAGCGACCTTCCGTGGCAGGAATCACGGAGTAGATCGTCCGCCGGAGCTACCGCAATACCCCTAGACCCTACCCCAGGGAGGTGAATCAGAGACTTGCTCTTCTGTATCTTTGCTTGCCTGCCTCATGAAAAAACTTTCCTTCCTTCCTTCCTTCCTTCCTTCCTTCCTTCCTTCCTTCCTTCTATCCATCCTTCCATCCTTCCTGAAAAACTGGTCGTTTCAGTGATTGGCATGCTGTGTGATGGGCAGATGGGTCTGGTTAGATAACAAAAGCAAGTGTTGACTCAGGACCTGGAGAGGATTTTAGGGGCAGCATGTGGTCGGAGTGGGGGTTGAACAGCTCTGGCTCAGGGGAGCAGGCAGCGTTGGGCAGCTGGTCAAAGGCTCCGAACACACAACTTCCTGATCCTTGTCATTTGGCTGTGAGACTAAGGTATTTCCATAGAAGGAACATTTAGCAGAAGCAGCTTGGGGGCTCCATGGCCACACCCCAGGAGCACAGGAAGCTCCCAGGCAGTGGGTCTCTGGCAGCAAGTCTGCCTCTCCCTGGGCCCACTTTCCTCCTCCTCTGCAGCCCACCCACTTAACCCTCTTCTCTCCCCCTGGCACTTGGTCTGTGTCCCCTAAAAGGCCCATGGTTACAGTAGCCTCCCCACCTTGAACTCAACTCTATCCAAAAGGTGATAGCTCATCCCCATATCTTTACCTACAGGGCCCAAGTCCCTCCTAAGTCCTGGGGAGAGGAAGGAACCTGACTGACTATAGTATGGCCAACTGCGGGGACCATGGAGGCCCCTCTTCAGCCAAGGAAAGGGCTATGACTGGATGGGCACCTCCCATATACCTACCTGCCTTTGTAAGGGGGCTCCCCTCATCTGAACAGCCATTCCAGGGACTGCCTGTCCCTCAGTCTGCACCTCCAGGGGCACACTGCCCAATGCCTTTCCCTTCAAAAGTGTCTGTATTTAGCCAGGTGTGGTGGCACACGCTTGTAATCCCAGTACTTGGGAGACTAAGACAGGAGGATCGCGGGTTAGCAGCCAGCTTCATTTACTTCATGAAGCCCTCCACAACTTAGTGAGATCCTGTTTCAAAATAAAGAATAAAAAGGTAGGGCTGGGGGTGTAGCTTGGAGGTAGAATGCCCCTGGCTTCAATCCCTACTGCCTCAAAAAAAAAAAAAAAATAGTGTCTGTATTTGCCAATAGCCCAAATCCCCCTTCATTCAAATCCCAGCCCAGGTCAGCTCTCTGCTCCCAAGGGCCCTCTTGGTCATTGGCCTTTGGTCTGTTATAAGACTTCCTGACCGCCTCAGGAGGCTTCTGTGTGTGACATTCCACACAGAACACTCCTGTGACCAGATGTCCAGGCAATCTCCAGCGGACTCCAGCTGGGTGTCCTGTATTTCAATTTGATGATGTCTACCTAGATTTACAGTCAGATATCGCGTATTGAGGGCTCTCAGTCCCCCAGGACTGGCCCCACTGTGGATGCCAAACACAAGCAATAGGTCATCACCTGTACGTCTGACCAATGGGCTATAAATCAGGGGTTCCCACCTCCTCCTGGTCCTCGGGTTCCATTAAGGATGGGCTTAGCCAGGCGTGGTGGCGTGCGCTTGTAATCTCAGTATTTGGGAGGCTGAGACTGGAGGATCCAGGTTTGCGGCCAGCCTCAGCTACTTAGTGAGGCCCTCCGTAACTTAGTGAGACCCCGTTTCAAAATAAAGAATAAAAAAATAGGGCTGGAGTGTAGCTCGGAGGTAGAATGCCCCTGGGTTCAATCCCCAGTGCCCCCCCAAAAAAGGATGGGCTCAGAGAACTCCGGGAAATGCCTACTTCTGTTTACTAGTTTATTTTAAAGGATACTACAAAGAATGTGATGACCTGCCAGGTGAAGAGATGCATGTCCTCTTCCTCTCTGAATACCGCCCCCCAGACCCCTGCTTGTTTCAGTGTTCTAGAAGCTGATCGAACCTTGTTCAAGTTTTGCCATCACCAGGTGTGGTGTCACCAGCCTGTAATCCCAGTACCTGGGAGACTGAGACAGGTGGATCACAGGTTCGAGGACAGCCTCAGCAAATAGTGAGACTCTCATCAACCTAGCAAGACCCTGTTTCAAAATAAAAAAAATAGGGCTGGGGGTGTGGCTTGGAGATAGGGTGCCCCTGGGTTCAATCCCCAGTACCATACACACAAAAGTTTTGCCATCCCAGAGATCAGTAAGTGGGGTTGACAGTTCCATCTCTACTCACGTGGACTCTCTGGAGACTGGCCGCATCCTGAGGTCATCTAGGGGCCCCAACCTGAGTCACCTCATTAGTTTAATCTCAGATGTTATCCACGAGGTTTATTATGTACGACTAAAGATACTCCACCCACTCAGGAAATTCGAAGGGCTTCAGGAGCTCTGTGACACAAACCAGGGACAAAGACTGAAGATATTTCATATTATACCACAGCCTCCAATTAGCACTCAATGCTCCGGAGAAGAGCTCCTACCGTTTGCTTCCTTGGAATCCCTGCAACACCTGCCCAGGTGCTGAGCCCCCAGGATGATCCGATGATGGACACCCTGGATTTGGCTGGTGCCCCGAAGCAGTGTATGAAGGCAGACCCTGCTGGCCCCTGGGAAAGAGAGCATCCCCTGCCCTAAAGGCAGACACTCGAGAGGCCCCGCTGGCTGGGCTGCGGGAGGTGTGTGGGAGTGGATGTGCCCAGAGACGGGGACAAAGTCCTGTAATAAATTACGTGGGCCCAGAGTGCTCAGCCATTTCCTCTTGGGGCCCTTCCGCCTCTTCCTCTGTCCCTTACTCTCTAACAACCTGGAGCCCTGCTCCTGCCTTCTGTCCCGGCTCTTCCAGGGTGCCCAGGGTGGAGGGGAGTCCCGGATCCGGGTGCTGACAAGGTAAGGGAGACCACCATGTGTTCCTTTTGCTGGGGGGAGAGAGAAGGGGTTTGCCTCCCTGGAGGACGGTTGCCGGCTCTGCAGGAGCCGGGTGGGAAGGCTCAGACATGGAAACAGGGTGGGGCAGGCCGTGCAGGACAGGGCTGGGGAAAACCAGAACCCTTAGCCCAGGGGCTGGGCCCACTGAGCAGGAGGAGGTGAGGCTGTCCTGCCCCTCTGCGGTAGAAGAGCAGACACTGGCACAGGGGAAGAGCCAGTGCTGGGCTGCCCCAGCTCCCAGCCTCCTCCTGGCTAGCCAGCCCAGGTATTGATGACTAGGCCCCAGCTGTGCTTATGCAGCGGTTCACCGTGTCACCACAGCACTACGGTGGCATCGCCTCATTTTGCAGACATAGACTGAGGATGGTGAGAGCGAAGGTACCCACAGGAAGAGCGGAGGGGACTTCGACTCCAGAGCCTGGGCTTATCCGACCGATCCGCATACTTTGGACAATTGCATTTAGTCACCTGTGAGAGGCCTGGGCCTTGGCGTGAGGCGGGATGAGGCCTGTCTGGCCTCAAAGCCTCCTTGGGATGGGCTGTTGGGGTGGTGGGGAATTAGGTGGCTGAGGAGAGGAGCGCCCGGTGGGCCCACTCAGGCTGCCAGCACAGTGTCCATCGCCATTTCACAGGGGAGGAAATTTGAGTCACAGAAGTTGGGAGGGCCTGGCCTAGTCTGGCATCTGGCAGGTGTGGGCCCCCATCTAGAACCTTCTAAAGTGGGCACTGGTATTCCCCAATACTAGGCCACTCCCCGCGTCCCCTTGGTACCGTGGACTTGAATTTCATTCTAATCCATAAGACGCCATAAGACTCGGTCAGGATTTGAGTTTGAAGAAAACCCAAACTCTGAGTACAACGCTGGAACATGCTCCCCAGCGAAGTCTTGTCAAGACCCACTTGAGCCATGCACAGTGGTGCATGCCTGAAATCCCAGGATTTGGGAGGCTGAGACTGGAGGATTGGAAGTTCGAGGCCATTCTCAGCAATTTAGCAAGATCCTGTTTCAAAATTTTAAAAAAGTTGGGTGTGGTGGTGCATGCCTGTAATCCCAGTACTTGGGAGGCTGAGACAGGAGGATCGCAGGTTCGAGGACAGCCTCAGCAAATAGTGAGACTCTTATTAACCTAGTGAGACGGACCCCATTTCAAAAATAAAAATAAAAATAGGGCTGGGGGTGTAGTTCAGAGGTAGAATGCCCTTGGGTTCAACCCCTAGTACCATACACACACACACAAAAAAAAATTTTTTTAATTTTTTAAAGGGCTGGGGGTGTGGCTTGGAGGTAGAATGTGTCTGGGGAAGGGAGGAAGGGAGGGAGGGAGGAAGGACAGCTTCTGCCCCCAGGGGCTCCACATCGAGGGAATAAGACGAGCTGACATTTAGCTTTCTCTCCACATACAGGCTGTGGAGCTGGTGACCCAGAATGTCGGTGTTCAGGCTGGTAAGAATTGCATTTATTGAATCTAGGGATTTGTGTGTGTGTGTGGAAATTGCCCCAGGCTGAGTTGAATCATTTCCAAGAAATGGAAAAGGCAAAGAAAGAGACCCTGGAAGGAAAATACAAGAGACAGATTCTATCTAAAAACAACAATTTTAAGCCAGGTGTAGTGGTGCACGCCTTTAATCCCAGTATTTGGGAGGCTGAGGCAGGAGGATCACAGGTTCAAGGACAGCCTCTTTAACTTAGCGAGACTCTCCCCAATTTCAAAATAAAAATAAGGACTGGAGGTGTAGCTTAGAGGTAGAATGCCTCTGGGTTCAATCCCCAGAACCAACCAAACAAACAAACAAATAAAAAATAAAAAGGGCTGGGGCAGTATAGCTCAGAGGTAGAATGCCCCTGGGTTCCATCCTCAGTACAAAAATATATGTGTGTGTGTGTGTGTGTGTGTGTGTGTGTGTGTGTGTGTGTGTGTGTGTATCAGATTGCTCTTTTCAAAATTGTGGTAGAATATATCATTCAATTGGCTTTCTTAACCATTTTAAATATACAGTTCAGCGGTGATAAGTATCTTCACATTGCTGCTCAACAGATCTCTAGATCTTTTTCATATTGCCAAACACCCATTGGGTATTAATTGCCTCTCCCCCAGCCCTTGGCAAACACCTTCCTACTTTCTGTTTCTATGAGTTTTACCACTTTAGAAACCTCATATGATTTATCCTTCTGTAACTGGCTCATTTTGCTTAATGTCTTTATTTTGCTTAATGTCATGTGTTGTAGCACATGACAAGATTTCCTGCTTTTTAATGGCAGCACAATATTCCACTTTATATACACCCTGCATTTTCTTTTTTCTTTTGCAGTACTGGGGATTGAACCCAGGGGCTTCTACCTCCGAGCTACACCCCCAGCCCTATCTTTTATTCTTTATTTTGAAACAGGGTCTCACTAAGTTGCGGAGGGCCTCACTAAATAGATGAGGCTGGCGGGGAACCTGCGACCTCCTATCTCAGCCTCCCAAGTACTGGAATTACAAGCATGCGCCACCACACCCACTAGACTCTGCATTTTCTTTATCTGCTCATCAGATGATAGTCATTGGGTTGCATCCATATCTTGGATATTGTGCATAATGCTACAAGGAACATGGGTGTGCGGCCAGGCATTGTGGCTCATGCTTGTAATCCCAGTACTTGGGAGGCTAAGACCGGAGGATCTGGGTTCGTGGCCAGCCTCAGCTACTTAGTGAGGCCTCCGCAACTTAGTGAGACCCGGTTTCAAAATAAAGAACAAAAAATAGGGCCGGGGTGTAGCTCGGAGGTAGAATGTCCCTGGGTTCAATCCCCGGCACCACAAAAAAAAATCCCAGTACTTGGGAGGCTGAGACAGGAGGATCAAAGGTTTGCAGCCAGCATCAGCAAATTAGTGAGACCCTTCCCAACTTAGTGAGAACCTGTTTCAAAATAAAAGTATAAAACAGAGCTGGGGGTGTAGCTTGGAAGTAGTATGCCCCCGGGTTCCATCCCCAGTACCACACACACACACACACACACACACACACACACACAAAAAAAAAAAAAAAAAAAACAGCTGGGCGTGGTGGCGCACGCTTGTAATCTCAGTGCTTGGGAGGCTGAGATAGGAGGATCACAGGTTCGCAGCCAGCCTTAGCTACTTAGTGAGACCCTGTTTCAAAATAAAGAATAAAAAATAGGGCTGGGGTGTAGCTCAGAGGTAGAATGCCCCTGGGTTCAATCCCTAGTACCTCAAAAAAATGGGTGTGCAAATATCTCCTTGAGATCCTGTTTGGAAATATTTTGGATATATATCCAAAGAGGGATTGCTGGACCATATAGTAATACTACTTCGAATCTGGGGGGACTCTGCATACTGCTTTCCATAATGGATATGCCATTTTACATTCCCACCAACAGTGCTCAGCAATTCCAGTTTTTTCACATCTTCTCCAAAACTTATTTTCTCTTCTTTTGATAGTGTACATCCTAATGGGTGGATTGCTCTTTTTTCTTTTTCTTTTTCTTTTCTTTTTTTTGTAGCACTGGGGATTGAACCCAGGGGCATTCTACCTCCGAGTTACATCCCCAGCCCTGTCTTTTATTCTTTATTTTAAAACAGGGTCTCACTAAGTTGCGGAGGACCTCACTAAGTAGCTGAGGCTGGCCGCGAACCTGCGATCCTCCTGTCTCAGCTTCCCAAGTACTGGGATTGCAAGCATGCGCCACCACGCCCGCTATACTCTGCATTTTCTTTATCTGCTCATCAGATGATAGTCATTGGGTTGCATCCACATCTTGGATATTGCGCATAATGCTACAAGGAACATGGGTGTGCAGCCGGGCGTGGTGGTGCACACTTGTAATCCCAGTACTTCTAACCAGGCGTGGTGTTGCACGCTTGTAATCCCAGTACTTGGGAGACTGAGACAGGAGGATCAAAGGTTTGCAGTCAGCCTCAGCAACTTAGTGAGGCCTCTGCAACTTAGTGAGATCCTGTTACAAAATAAAAGAATAAAACAGGACGGGGGTGGGGGGTATAGCTTGGAAGAAGAATGCCCCTGAGTTCCATCCCCAGTACCCCACACACACACACAAAAAAAAAACCATGGGTGTGCAAATATCTCCTTGAGATCCTGTTTGGAAATATTTTGAATATATATCCAAAGAGGGATTGCTGGACCATATGGTAATACTATTTTTTTTAATGGGTTTTTTTTTGTGTGTGTGGTACCGGGGATTGAACCCAGGGGCGTTCTACCTCCGCGCTGCACCCCCGGCCCTATTTTTTATACTTTATTTTGAAACCGGGTCTCACGAAGTTGCGGAGGGCCTCACTAAGTAGAAAGAGAGAGAGAGAGAGAAAGAGAGAGAGACAGGGAGAGAGAGAGAGAGAGAGAGAGCTGAGGCTGGCCAAAAACCCGGATCCTCCGGTCTCCGTCTCCCAAAGTACTGGGATTACAAGCGTGCGCCACCATGTCCGGCTGGTAATACTATTTCGAATCTGGGGGGACTCTGCATACTGCTTTCCATAATGGATACGCCATTTTACATTCCTACCAACAGTGCTCAACGATTCCAGTTTTTTCACATCTTCTCCAAAGCTTATTTTCTCTTCTTTTGATAGTGTGCATCCTAATGGGTGGATTGCTCTTTTTTATATATATATTTCTATAGGAAGTGCTCAGCCTCTTATAGGATTTGCATTTGGCCTGGATTTTATAAGAGAACTGGATTTTGTTCTTTTTGTCTACCTACTTGTCCCTCAAAATTTATTCCCTTATTTATTTTGTGGTAATGGGGATTAAACTCAGGGGCATTCTAACTCGGAGCTACGCCTCCAGCCCTATTTTATTTATTTATTCTATTTTATTTATTTATTTATTTATTTATTGGTACTGGGGATTGAACCTGGGGACATTCTACCTCCAAACTACACCCCCAGCCCTATTTCATTTTTATTTTGAAACAGGGCCTTGCTAGGTTGATGAGAGTCTCACTATTTGCTGAGGCTGTCCTCGAACCTGCAATCCTCCTGTCTCAGCCTCCCAAGTACTGGGATTACCAGTGTGCGGCACTGTGCCCGGCTCTATTTTTTAAATTTTGAAACAGGGTCCCATTAGGTTACTGAGAGTCTCGCTATTGCTGAGGCTGGTCTTGAATTTGCAATTCTCCAGTTTCAGCCTCCCACATACTGGGAATATAGGCAGGTGCCATCATGCCTGGTATTTCTTTATTTTTGAAGTCTAGTACCTTTTACTAGCATTTGCCCAGGAGTTGATTTATTTAAAGTTAAATTTAATTTATTTTAACTGATACATAAGAACAAAAATTGTATATATTAATGGGAAACTATGTAATGTTTTGATACCTATATATGATTGTGTAATGTTTAAATCAGGTTAAACCTATCCATCTCCTCAAACATTTATTTTCTTTTTGGTGGAAACAAAATTTTTTTAGCTTTTTTGTGTGTGAATATGTGTGTGTGTGCGTGTGGTACTGGGGATTGAATCCAGGGGCATTCTATCTCCGAGCTACACCCCTGGCCTTTTTTGTTTTTTTTTTAAACAGAGTTTTGCTAGGTTGACGAGAGTCTCACTACTTGCTGAGGCTGGCTGTGAACCTGCAATCCTCCTGTCTCAACCCCTCAAGTACTAGGATTACAAGCGTGCACCACCATGCCTGGCTTTTTCTTAGCTTTTTGAAATATACAGTACACAATTCTTACTTGTAATCACCCTACTGTGCAATAGCACTCTAGAACTTCTTGCCCTTATCTAATCATAACTTAGCATCCATTGATCAACCTTTCCCCCGTCCCTCCCTCCCCTTCCTTTCCCCATCCTCTGGTAATCACGATTCCACTCTCAACTTCAATAAGACCAACATTTTTAGATTTCAAATATGGCTGCAATCATGCAGTACTAGTCTTTGCCTGGCTTATTTCACTTACCATACTGATCTCCATTCATGTTGTTGCAAATTATAGGATTTCATTCTTTTTATGGCTGAATAGTATTCCACCATGAATATGTACTACATTTTCTCTATCCATTTATCTGTTGGTAGGTACTTAGGTTGTTTCCATTTCTTGGCTATTATGATAGTGCCGCAATAAACAGATGTGCAGAAGTCTCTTCGACATACTGATTTCATTTCCTTTGGATAGATACCTGGTGGTGGGGTTGCTGGATCATATGGTAGTTCTATTTTTTTGTGTGTGTGGTACTAGGGATTGAACCTAGGGGCATTCTACCTCCGAGCTACACCCCCAGTCCTATTTTTTTTATTCTTTAGTTTAGTTTTTTTTTTTTTTTTTGCTGTACTGGGGATTGAACCCAGGGGTATTCTACCTCCGAACTACACCCCAGCCCTATTTTTTATCCTTTATTTTGAAACCGGATCTCATGAAGTTGCGGAGGGCCTCACTAAGTAGCTGAGGCTGGCCAAGAACTGGGATCCTCCAGTCTCCGCCTCCCAAGTACTGGGATTACAGGTGTGCGCCACCATGCCCGGCTCATTCTTTAGTTTTTTGAAACAGGGTGTCACTAAATTGCGGAGAGTCTCACTAAGTCACTGAGGCTGGCCGCAAATCTGCAATCCTCCTATCTCAGCCTCCCAAGTACTGGGATCGCAAGCGTGCATCATCATGCCCAGCTATGGTAGTTCTGTTTTTAATTTTTAAAAATTTTTTGTGGTACTGGGGATTGAACCCAGGGGCATTCTACCTCTGAGCTACACCTCCAGCCCTTTTTATGTTTTTTATTTTGAAACAGGGTCTCACTGGGTTGCTGAGGTTGTCCTAGAACCTGCGATCCTCCTGCCTCAGCCTCCCAAATACTGGAATTACAGGCATGTGCCTCTGTGCCCAACCTCTGGCTCTTTTTGTACTCTACAGCTGTGCCAGCCCCTCAGCTCCCTCCCACACCTTTGGGCAGCCCTCCTTCCTGCTCTACAGCTCAGCCATCTCCTAGTTTCACCAGAGATGGTGTTTTGTTTGTTTCTCATCCTCCTCATTGTTTATTGGCCATTTCTGAGAGGATGCGAGTAAAAATGGTCCTGGACTGGTGGGTTCGTGTGCTCTCCATCAGAACTAGACAGGCACAACTGTGACAGAACAAGACTCTCTTATTTACTGGAACTTGCTCCAGCAGAAAGAAGGCACAGCACTGACCAAAGAAGGTCAGGCTGGCTCCCAGGACAAAGGAGAGAACTGGTTTTTATTCATATGAGCAGGGCTGTTAGCAAGAGGGTCTAAGGGTTTAGGAAAGTTAATTGGCTTTAGGTACATTTCAAAAGGTGGGTTTTTGCCAGGGCCAGGTGGTACAGGCCTGTAATCCCAGTACTTCAGAGGCTGAGACAAGATGTTCACAGGTTCGAGGCCAGCCTCAGCAACTTAGTGAGGCCCTCAACAACTTAGCAAAACCCTGTTTCAAGATAAAAACTAAAAAGAGCTACGGGTGCTCTTTGGAAGTAGAACACCCTTGGGTTCAATCCTCAGTACCAAAAAATAAAAAATAAAAAAATTTAAAAGGTAGAGTTTTTCTTCTTTTCTTGGGAGAGTACTTTGCTTCTGAGGAAGGCTAGGCCAGTTGTTAGCCTGGAGCCAAAGTAGTTTTTCACACCCATGCCACATCCTGTATCAACAACTCTGCTTTGTGATAAGGATGAGTTCTGTGGCTGTTAAGAGACCAGACAGGGGAGGAAAAGGAATCGCAAACCATGGCAATTGACAAGCCCAGGGCCCTGGGTGACAAGGGCCCCAGCGTCACCTTGGTTGACGCTGGTGACTTATCAACAGTTTATCCATTATGTTGCTTGTTAACTTCTACTATCCAGCATCCTGGTCGTAAGGATGCACCGGGTCTCTGAAGCTGATGCGCACACACCAAGCTCTGCATAGCTAACCACGGCGAGTCAAGGCCAGGAGTGCACCTGTCCTGTGTCCCTATGGTGGCCCCTGTCTCAAAAAGGTCTTGCTGCCATTTTCAGGTTTGAGGAACCCTCTGCTCTAAACCCCTCTGCCGCACTGCCTTCATAAACAGTGGCCGGGTTTTGTGGGTTTTGGGTTTTTCTTTGTGAGAGGTGCTGTGGGGAAACCTGAACTTGTGAACTCACTGTCTCAGGCAGGATAGAGACATGACAAGAAGCTGTGCGCGCATCGTCTGGTACCCGTCTAGTGAGCAGTGTAGGTGACACTGACTCAGAGGAGAGAGAGAGAGGGAACAGGGTGGGGAGGGAAGGGATGGAGGATAGAGAGAAGGAGAGAGAGGAAGAGAGGGAAATGGAGGGAGACTGAAAAAAAGAGAGGGGGAGGGATGTAGAGGGAGGGAGAGAAAGAGGGGGAGAGAGAGAAAGCAAAAGAAGGAGGGAGAGGCGGGGCGTGGTGGCGCACGCTTGTAATCCCAGTACTTGGGAGGCTGAGACTAGAGGATCCGGGTTCGAGGCCAGCCTCAGCTACTTAGTGAGGCCCTCCACAACTTCGTGAGACCCGGTTTCAAAATAAAGTATAAAAAATAGGGCTGGGGGTGTAGTTCGGAGGTAGAACGCCCCTGGGTTCAATCCCTGGTACCACACAAAAAAAAAAAAAAAGAAAAAAGAAGGAGGGAGAGAGAGAAAGAGGGAGAGGAAGAAAATGAGGGACAAGAGGACGAGAGGGAAGGAGAGGAGAGGAGAGGAGAGGAGAGGAGAGGAGAGGAGAGGAGAGAGAAAGAGAAAGAGAGAATGAGAAAGAGAGAGCGAGAAAGCGAGACAGAGAGAGAGAGAGAGAGAGAGAGAGAGAGAGAGAGGAGGAGGGAGAGCAAGACAGGGAAGGAGAGGAAGGGAGGAAGAGGAGGGAGAGGAAGAGCCACCTGGGGGCTCTGAGTTGAAAGAGATAGCCCAGGACAGGTAAGTCTCAGGTGTGCAAGGACAGAGGGACAGGGTGACCACTGTCTCCTTTGCTCCCCAGGGTGACCATGTGTGGCTGGACCTTCCCTCCACCAACCAGACGACAGTGGCCATCGGGGGCATTGTCAAGGAGACAAAGCCAGGCAAGATCCTCATTGAGGACGATGAGGGCAAGGTCAGTGTTGCGGGGATCACCCCGCCAGGGCACTGGAGCCTGCCCCTCTGGGGTTCTGAAGCCCAAGGCAGGACAGACCATGGAGGAGCCCTGTCATGGTGAACAGACATGTCTGTCTGAATGTTTCAAGAGTTCCATTCAAGGGAAACTAGGAGAATGGGGGGGCAGGAAGGAGTGTGTGGGGCGGAGCCCCAGCAGGGAGGAGGGGAGGGCTGAAAGCTGCTGTGCAGAGTGGGGGGGCTGGAGGGGAAGGTGGGGAGGGCAGTGTGTGGAGGGGAGGACAGGCAGAGATACACAGGAGAGCGATGGGCAGCTGGGTGGCCAGAAGCTGCTCCCCCTGTTAGAAATAAATTTCCATGGAGTTGTAAGAAAAGACACATATTCAAAAGTGGCGTGGCAAGGCGAGTTTTACTTTTTTCTTTTTCTTTTTTTTTTTTTTTTTTTT
>PVJS01050239.1:0-14386 GCA_004027185.1 Glis glis | reverse complement strand
TCTACCTCCGCGCTACACCCCCGGCCCTATTTTTTATACTTTATTTTGAAACCGGGTCTCAAGAAGTTGTGGAGGGCCTCACTAAGGAGAGAGAGAGAGAGACAGGGAGAGAGAGAGAGAGAGAGAAAGAGAGCTGAGGCTGGCCGCGAACCCAGATACTCTAGTCTCCGCCTTCCAAAGTACTGGGATTACAAGCGTGAGCCACCACGCCTGGCTCTGTTTTTTTTTAATTTTAATATAGGGTCTCACTAAGTTGCTGAGGTCCTCATTAAGATGCTAAGGTCCTCATTAAGATGCTGAGGCTGGCCTCAAACCTGTCTCTGCCTCCCAAGTACTGGGATTACAAGCATGTGCCACTGCACCCAGCTCCATGATCCATTTTGAGTTAATTTTTATATAAGATATGAGACTGAGCTGGGTATGGTGGTGCATGCTTGTAATCCCAGTACTTGGGAGGCTGAGACCAGAGGATCTGGGTTCGCGGCCAGCCTCAGCTACTTAGTGAGGCCCTCCGCAACTTAGTGAGCTCCTGTATCAAAATAAAGAAAAATAGGGCTGGGGGTATAGCTCGGAGGTAGAATGTTCCTGTGCTCAATCCCCAGTACTGAAAAAAATAGGGCTGGGAGTGTAGCTCTGAGGTAGAATGCCCCTGGGTTCAATCCCAAGTAAGGGAAAAAAAAAAGATATGAGTCTGGGGTTGAGGGTTTTTTTCTTTTTTGTCTGTGTGTATCCTATTACTACATAGCTATTTGTTTAAAATGGCTGTCTTTATCCCATTGAATTGCTTTTTTCCTTCATAAAAGTGAATGAAATATTGATTCACACTACAAGGATGAACCTTGAACACGTTATGCCAAGTGAAAGAAGTCAGACACAAAACACCACGTAGCGTATGATTCAATTCATATGAAGTGTCCAGTATAAGCAAACCCATATAAAGTAGGTAAGCAGTGGCTGGACTAGGAGTTTGAGAAAAATGGGGAAATACTGGTAATGAATATGCATTTTCACTTTGGGGGGATTAAAATATTCTGGAATTAGAGGTGATGGCCTCACGACTTTGTGAAAATGCTGAAAAAACTGAATTGAATACATTAAAGGGGTGAATTCTATGGCATGTGAATTATAGCTCAATATAAGATTATGCCTTGAAAATAAGTTTAGCATACTTGTGTAGTTTCTTTCTGGGATCTCTACTCTGTTCCATTTATCTATGTCTTTCTGCTGCCAATACCACACAGCCTTGACTATTATAACATTATACAAACTCTTGTAATACAGTAGATGGATTCCTCCCACTTTCTTCTTCTTTTTCAAAATGATACTAGCTATTTTATTTCCTTTGTCTTCCCATTTTAGAATACTCTTACTGATATCTATAAAACATCTCTCTGATAATTGCATAGGCATTGAGTTAAACCTGTAGATCAATTTGGGGAGAATTGATATCTTTACTATATTGACTTTTCCAATCTATGAACACAGTATATATCTCTATTTCTTTAGACTTTATTTCCTGCATCAAAGCTTTTTTAGTTTTCAGCATATATATCAGTCATCTTTATTAGTTTATACCTGTGTATCATTTTTTATCAATTGTAAGTTCTATTGTATTATTAATCTCAGTGCATACTCATTACTGCTATATAGAAACATAATAAATTTTTATATATTGACTTGTATCCTGTGAGCTTGCTGAGCTTCTTTATTAGTTATTGTGTTGGCTAGAACTTCCAGCACTATTTTGAATAAAAGTGATGAGACAGGAAATCCCTCCTTGTTCCTGATCTTATGGTGGAAAGTATTCAGTGTTTGAATATTAAATATTATAGCAACTGTAGATATTTTAGAGGCAATTTACCAAGCTGAAGAAGTTTTTCTGTATTTTCACTTTTCTGAGTTTTATAAAAATCATGAATGGGTATTGTATTTTGTCAAGTGATTTTTCTACATCAATTGATATGTTCATGTGAGTTTTCTTCCTTACCCTCTTAATATGGTAGATTATTTTGATCAATTTTCAAATATTGAACTAACTCTCCCATTCCTGGAACAAAACACATTTGGTCACGGTGTATAATTCTTTTCAATTGTAGCTAAGCTCCATTTGCCAATCTCTTCTTAAGGATTTTTCAATATACTTTTATTGGTGCATTATAATTATACATCACAATGAGGTTCAGAGTGATAAAAAAGTACATTATCCCATCCTTCTCCCTTCCACTCCCCATACACGTTATTGAGATTGGTACTGATAATTTCTTTTTTTTTTTTGCTGTACTGGGAATTGAACGCAGAGGCGTTCTACCTCCGCGCTATGCCCCCGGTCCTATTTTTTATGCTTTATTTTGAAACCGGGTCTCATGAGGTTGCAGAGGGCCTCACTAAGGAGAGAAAGAGAGTGAGAGAGAGAGAGAGAGAGCTGAGGCTGGCCACGAACCCGGATCCTCCGGTCTCCGCCTCCCAAAGTACTGGGATTACAAGCGTGCGCCACCACGCCCGGCGGTACTGATAATTTCATACATGTACATAGTATTATTTAAACTGTTTCCTTCATCAAGTGTCCTCCCCAGCATCTCCCTCCCCAAGCCTCTTTCCACTATTTTACTTGAATCTCTCCGCATTTATCTGAAGTCTCTTTTGTTTCCCAATTTTTCTCTAGTTTCCACATATGAGAAAAAACATTCAACTCTTCACTTTATGAGACTTGTTAATCTCATTTAGCATAATATTCTCCAGTTCTATGCATTTCGTGCAAATTATAATAATTTTGCTATTCTTTATGGCTGTGTAAAATTCCATGGTGTCTAAAAACCAGAGTTTTGTAATCCATTCACCTGTTGAAGGACTCAAAACTGGGAAATTGAACTGAATAGACACTTCTCAAAATAAGAAATACAAATGGCCAAATAATATATGAAAATATGTTCAACATCATTAGCAATCAAGGAAATGCAAATTAAAAGTACACTGAAATTCCATCTAACCCCAATTAGAATGGCAATCACCAAGGATTCAAACTATAATAAATACTGGCGAGGATGTGGGGAAAGAGGAACACTTCTAAACTGTTGGTGAGATTGCAAGTTACTATAGCTGCTATGGAGATCAGTGTGGAGATTACTCAGAAAACTGGAAGTGAATCCACCATATGATCCAGCTATACCACTCCTGGGTATCTTTCCAAAGGAATTGAAGTCAGAATATTATAGTAATGCATGCATATCCTTGTTAAGGTTTTTTGTGCCTATATTCATGAGGAATATTGTGCTGTAATTTTGTTAGTGTTGTTTTGAAGTGTCTTTTTCTGTTTTTTTGTATCAGAATAATATCAGCCTCATAAAGTAACTCGAGGTTATGCAGAATGATTGTTAATTCTTCTTTGAACATTAGATAAAATACTCCAGTGAAACCATCTGGGCTTGAAGAGTACTTGTTTGGGAGGTTTTTGTGTATGTGTGTGGTACTGGGGATTGAACCCAGGGACGTTCTACCTCCAAGCTACACCCCCAGACCTATTTTATTTTTATTTTGAAACAGGATCTCACTAAGCTGATGAGAGTCTCACTACTTACTGAGGCTGTCCTCGAACCTGCAATCCTCCTCTCTCAGCCTCCCAAGTACTGGGGTTACAGGCATGCGCCACTACACCCAGCTTGTTTGAGAGTTTTAAATTACAATTTCAATTTCCTTAAGAGTTATGGGCTATTTAAATTATCTACTTCATGTTGATGGTGTTGAACTAGTTTGTATTTTTAAGAAATTTAGCTTTATGATCATTTCTGCTTCCTTTTTATTAATGCTTGTATATCTTTCTTCCATCCCATTACTTTCAATCTACCTATATTATTACACCTGAATTGAGTTTCTAGTAGACAGTATATAGTTGGGTCTTTTTATTTATTTATTTATTTATTTTGTGGTACTGGGGATGGAACCCAGGGGCATTCTACCTCCGAGCTACACCCCCAGCCCTATTATTTTTTATTCTTTATTTTGAAACAGGGTCTCACTAAGTTGTGGAGGGCCTCACTAAGTAGCTGAGGCTGTCCTCGAACCTGCGATCCTCCTGTCTCAGCCTCCCAAGTACTGGGATTATAAGTGTGAGCCACCATGCCCAGCTAGTTGAGTCATTTTTAAAATATACTTTGACAATCTGTCTCAAAGTACTTACACCATGTACATTGAATACAATGTTGATATGTCACGGCCCAAGTCTGTCATTTATTTTTTGTTTTTTTCTGTTTTTCACTTCTCTGTTTTATTTTTCATGACTTCCTATGGAATATTTGAACACTTTTTAGAGATATTTTTGATTCATTCTGTATGTATCTCTTGTACTTATTTTAGTTGTTGCTCTAGATCTTACATTATATGTGCATAGCAACACAATCTGCTGGTGTCATAATTTCACCAGTTCAAGTGAAGTATATAAGCCATACCTCTTTTTGTTCCTTTATCTTCCTCTGTTTGTGGTATAATCATCTCAAATATTTCCTCTACATGCATTTAGCACAATATCAGGTAGTGTTAGAATCACACAAGATGTAGGGCTACCTTTAATCATCAAACATAATTTATGAAATTCAAGAGAAGAAAAACCTGTTGTATTACATATATTTTTGTTTACCCTGTTCTTTTTTCCTGACTAATATTCCAGGGTTTCTTCTTTTATCATTTCCTTTCTGTTCAGAGAACTTTCCTTTAGTCATTCCTTTAGAATGGTAGGTATGCTAGTAATAAATTCTTAGTTTTCCTTCATCTGAAAATATCTTGATTTCCCCTTCATTCCTGAAGAATATTTTACTTGACTTTAGGATTCTGAGTTGACTCCCCTACTTCCTTCTCACTTCAATGGTTTCTGGTGAAAACTCCATTATTCTTTTAATTCTTTTCCCCCTATGTGACAAGTCATTGTTTTCCTCTGGCTGCTTTCTAGATTGTTTGGCTTTAGTTTCCACAAGTTTAATTACGACGGGTTTCGGCATAGATTTCTTTGGGTTCTCCTGTTTGAGATTTGCTCAACCTTATAAATATGTGGGTTTATTTATGTTTTTCTCCAAACATGGGAACTTCTTAGCCACTATTTGTTGAATACTATTACAGCCCAACTCTCTCCTCTCGTCTCCCTCTGTGACTCTGATGACACCGATTTTAAATATATTGTTTTCATTCCACAGGACCTGGTGAGTTCTGCTGGTTTCTTGTTTACCATCCATTTTCTCCCTGTTGTTCAGCTTTGATGATTTCTATTGTCCTGTCCTCCGGTTCATTGATTCTTTCCTCTAACTCCTCCATTCTACTCTAAAGCCCATTTACTTGCTATTTCACTTATATTTTTTAATTCTAAAACTTTCATTTGATTCTGCTTTATGTCATCTATTTCTTTCCTGAGATCATTTATTTAAAAAAAATTGTTTCAAGAGTTCGTAATTTCTCATTAAAGCATTGCTGTCATAACGACTTCAAAATCATTGTCAGATGAACATCTCTGTCATTTCAGTGTTGACATCTATTGAATATATTTCTTTATTCACTTAGAAATTCTACAGGTACTTGGTATTTCAAGTGTTCGTCTATTGAGAACTTGACATTTCTATACTTTTATGAGACTTTCGTCCCTCATTTCATCTCTTGCCACCTGATGTGTGCGGGGAGGAGTGGAACCTCTTCACTGCCAGGGGAGTGTAGGAATACGGGCTCTGCATGAATCACCACTGCTATCACAATGGAGGTGATCTCATTATAGCTGGGCATGTGTGAAAGCCCTCACTGTCCACTAGGCCTCAACTGATTAACACCTCCACAGGGATAAATGCCTTCTGCTGCCAGGTGAGGGTGGAAGTTCAGCCTCAAGTGGTCTTCACTCACACTAGAGAGGGAGAAACTTCTTGCTGGCTAGTGGGGATGAAAGTGCTGGCTCCCTATGTGGGGGTCTCTGACAGCAGAGATAATAGGACACCTCACTGCAAGATCACAAGTGGGTAGGTCTAGGTACCTCATTCAGCCTTAGATGGTGTGGGTAGAACCCTAGATTTTTGTGCATGTGCTGAGGATTGAACCCAGGGATGTTCTACCTCTGGGCTACACCCCCAGCCTTTTTTATTTTTGTTTTAAAGCAGGGTCTAATTAGGTTGCTGAGATTCTAAGTTGCTGAGGCTGTCCTCGAACCTGTGATCCTCCTGTCTCAGCCTCCTAAGTACTGGGATTATAGCCAATGAGACACAGCGCCCAGCCATAGATTTTTTTTTCTTGTAACATTTGGCTAGAGTAGAGGATTATTGTCTCAAAACTTCCTCTCTTGCTAAAGTGCCCCTTTGTTGGTGGTGTTTGTTGGGGCTTTATTTGCTCTGTGCCTATTGGCATTTCCAAATTACCAGTCCCTTTAAGTCTGTGATATATGAGGCCAAAGGAAAACAGAGGGGACTCACCATCATGTAGTCCCTGAAATCCCAAGGTCCCTAGCTGGTCTGGATGTCTTCCTTCCACCTTTCAAATTCTTTTTATAGTTACCTTATATATTATGTCCAGTGTTTTTAGTTGTAAAACAAATAGGGAAAAGTACATTTCCTTCATCTTCCTGGAAGAGTATTTGATTTTTAGTAGTAGGAAACGCAGGGAAAGTACTAAACCAAAATTTTTAACTTGAAGTTTGTGTTTTTCATTTTTTTGTTTTGTTTTATTAAGATGCTTTTGTAATGGAAAGTAGCATTTTGATGGTTTGGTAATTTTACAGATTTCTCAATATTTCTTCACACAGCCTTTTATGTCATAAATTTCTAAAGTCTGAATTAAATTACACTTCTGACCAATTTTATTTCAAATCTTCTTTAATTGTTTCAAAAATAATGTGAATACATTATTATAAGCCATGTAGAACATAAAAAATTGACTTCATGTAATATAGTTTGTATTGCACTAAACGAAATCTGATTGTTTATGACCTCTTTTTGATGTTTTGGTGAAAAGTGCACATGATGAGTATGTTAAAAAATGCAAAGTGTCTGAGTTTCTTCACTTTTCACTGTTAATCATTTCTGTGTATATCACATATCTTTTCATTGGACTGTTGGTCATGTTCAGGAAACATTTTATATCCATTCTTGATTACAAGCAACAGTCCTAACTTTCAAAACATTGTTTAACTTTCCCTGTCTTTCATAATGAACATATGGCTTTGCTTAGGGCAAGCTGGAGTTTCACATTATGTCTTGAATGTGTATGGGACATGTCTGATATCTGCCAAGGTAACTAATTTCTGTTGCCCACGGTCATTTGTTTTTCCATGTACAGATTTTCCAGCTGCTGGTTTCCAGCTTTTGGTGATGGTTCCATTTTTTTCCAACAAAGAAATTATTCCTCACTTAAGTAGACATTCTGTCCACTGGCATAGATATGGGGTGAGAAGTTAGCTATATCACCTCATATGTTAGCTATTCCTTCAGGGTCAAGAAGTTTCGCTAGCATTTCCCAACACCTGTGTTATAAATGACATACAAGTACTCTGTGGTGGCTTGAGTCCCAAACCCCAAGATGTACAACTACAATGCAAAGCAACTTAACAAATTGGGATTTGCAATCTGAAAGAAAGTATACACAGTCCTCCAAATATTTAACTAGGGAATTTTAAGTTCAGTGGTTCCCTGACTTCCCCCCTGAATACCTACTTCTCTCACCCCAATGAGCTCATGTCTTCAATTAAATGAAAAATAATTTCTCCTCATAAAAGCACCAAAATACAGACTACAGTGCGATACATATACAATCATTAAAACCATTTGCAAAGAAAGTGCTTTTATGGAGAAGTGAGTTCTTATATCAGCCTAAAGGTAATTCCACTGACCACTCCCTTTCTAAAAAATATGCCTCTTCAGATTTAATTGGAAGACTGGTTTGGTTTCTGATAAAAATATAATAGTGCATAAATTTGATTCAGTTGTTTAGACTAATTACTAATCCATAACAGAAAAAGGACAACTACTCTTAGGTTTTAAGCACAAATACTATAAGAGTCTAAGGCAAGGACTCCCACAGGAAATAAATGATAAGGCAGAGTTACCCATGGTGTCCTATTCTCCTGGAAAGAGTGAATACTAATGATGCTACATTAGCCAAGGGAGCAGAGGAGCCTAAGAAGAGAAAGAATTTTGGTGGCAAAAGTTGTTGGAATTCAGGACAAAACACAGGGAAGGGTTTGAAATTTCTAGAGTGAAAACATGTGACCCTTGACTTTCTGAGACTGGCTGATCTCACTTACCATCATATTCTCTAGTTCTATCCTTTTTCCTGCAAATAACATGATTTTGTTCTTCCTTGTGGCTGAGTATAATTCCATTGTGTGTATATACCACATTTTCTTTATCCATTCACCTGTTGACAGACACCTAAGTTAGTTTGGTAATTTGGCTACTGTGAATTGTGCCAGTATAAACACGGATGTGAAGCCAGGTGTGGTGACACACACTTGTGATCCCAGTACTTGGGAGGCTGAGACAGGAGGATTGCAGGTTCGCGGCCAGCCTCAGCTACTTAGTGAGGCCCTCCGCAACTTAGTGAGACCCTGTTTCAAAATAAAGAATAAAAAATAGGGCTGGGGGTGTAGCTCAGAGGTAGAAGGCCCCTGGGTTCAATCCCCAGTACCCCCCAAAATAAATTAACTAAAAATGGATATGCATGTATCACTATAGTATTCAAAGTTGAATTCTTTAGGAAAGATATCAAGGAGTGGGTATAGTTGGGTCATATGGTACTTCCATTCTTAGTCCTTTGAGGAACCTCCATACTGATCTCCATAGTGACTGTAGTAATTTGCAGTCTCACCACCAACATCAAGTGTTGTGTACATGTATGTTTGTATCATTTTAACATCACTATGATGTATAATTACATGCACCAATAAAAGTATAGTTTTAAAAAATAAATTTCTAAAGAGAAAAAGATAAAAGAATTGGCAAGAGGCCTGGGACTGGTAGTAGGAGAAGAAGGCAGGATATAGGAGTATTTACTCTTCCCTCTAAAGAGCTCTTGAAGTATAATCTTATTTCCTTTATTCTTACTTTCCTCCAAATGAAAATGAAATGTTGGAACATAATAAAAATAATTGTTATCACTAATATAATGCATACTGTTCAAGCAATTTTCTAAGCATTTTTATATTTTCTTCTTTAATCCTCATAATAACCCTATGAGGTAGACATTATTATCAATATTTTACAGGTGAAGACATTCAGATATAGAGAAGCTGAATCATTTGCCCAAAGTCACAGCAAGTAAATGGTGTAACCAAGATTTCGATCCAGAAAATCTTAATGCAGTTTTTTCCTCCATGCTCACCCAGAAAAGTAAAGAGCTCTCCTGCACTTCCTGAAAGGGCACCTTGAGAAAGACCAAACAAAGCCTAACAAGTTAGGACTAAAAATCATAAATAAGGTTAAACACAAATGAAAAGAATAGAGCCCCACACACCAGTTGGAAACAGTCTTTTGTGTACATAGATTAACCACAGTGCCAATGCCCACAGTGGGGGCAGGGGAATCAACCTTCCCAAATAGAAATCACATCTTTAGCAAGTCGTTCTCTTGGCTTGAAGCTTGAATCTCTGAGAAAAATGTAAATCCATTCTACAAGAGATAACCCAGCAATATTTCCCCCTAGTTACATCTCAGTGCATGTCCACTTATTAGATTCTTTCTAGAAAGTCCATCTTGATAGTGGAATGAGAGAATGTGGAGAGTATGAGATCACTGTGAACCTGAAAGTGAAGGCTGGGCAGAGTCCCAACCATGCTGTTTTTACAAGTTGGCCAATAGCCCATCCTGGAAAAAGTGAAGAGATAGAACCCAGTGCATTACAGTTCAGCCGTAAACATCAATCTTTATTAAAGCATAAAGTTTTGGCAAAGAAAAAAATATGAAACTAATGAGGAATATTAAGACAGATTCAGACATATGCTTCGTCGATTGTCTTTATACAAAGTGGTACAAAGTCTCACCTACAGCTGCCCCAGAACCCAAGAGGAAAGGAAATAAATCCATGGCTATAAAAAGAGAGAGAAGTGATGGCAAAATGCATAACCAGATTTTAAATGTTATAGGGTAATGTTTTCTACATTATTGTATCCTTAGTCTTTCTCCTAGCAAAAGAAAAGATAGGTCAATATGTGGAAAAAAAGAAAAATCCAGGTTAACTGTCAGGTCACTTGCTTATTCCCCAAAATCCAGGCCAGCAGTTTTGCAGGAAGGATACTCTAGCCTCATTTGTATCAACATCCTTAGTTTAGCACATGAATAGTTACTACAGCTGGAAGGCATTAGTGTTGTCCAAGTCAACAATTTTCCATAAGCCAGAAAGAAAAGAATTTTCAGTGTTTGTTGTGACACATGAAAATTGGCCTCTTAAATCCTGCTTAGAATTAAAGTGACTTAACATGAGAGGAAATGAGAAGGCGGAAATGCTGAAGTGTTATAACAAGGGCAATCACTGCTGGACCATTTTGGAAACAGAACCAAGCAAAGAACCACTTGGATTCATAGGTAACATGCTGCAAAGGGATGCTGGAAAGGCTGATGGGTTTTAAATTAGACCTAAGAGTTTGGTTTTATTTGGAGGATCTATATGTGATTAGATCTTTCACTTCGCTGCTGTCTGCTTCTTTGCTCAGATGTTCACACACAACACTGGTGCAATTACTCTACTCAGGGCAAGCCCACTGCTAGATTGTGGAAGTCAGCCAAATTTTAGGTCGGCACTCTTTCTTCTCCTCTGCATCCTTTTTCTTCCTTAACACTTCCCCATTTTCTCCTCCTTTCACCCTACCAGGGCTGAGACTTATTCCTGTGGAGTGTCACATGTTATACCTCTTTGTTCAGTCAAGTAAGTCATCAGTACCTTCAAGGAGAAACCCAGTGCCAGGTCATGGGGACAGTGAAATTATCCAGATCTGTACTGTACTGTTAGAAAGTTTATAATCAATGAAAATTGCATTTCCTTGCTTCTGTCTCTAAAACACTAGCAAGTATGCATTTATTGCCAGAGGAAAACAAGAAATCAAAAATAGAATGTTATGCATTTTCTTCAAATGTTCAGTTTACAGAAAATTCTCTCTCACTCATGCTGGGGATTGAACCCAAAGTCACTCCATCTCAGAGCTGCACCTCCAGCCCTTTTTATTTTTATTGTGAAACAGGGTTTCTCTAAGTTGTTGAGGGTCTGACTAAATTGCTGAGGCTGGCCTCGGACCTGCAATTCTCCCTTCTCAGCATCCCAAGTACTGGGATTACAGGTACACACCACTTTGCCTGGCTTCAGAAAATTCTGTTTGACCATATTATATTATAACCTGAGATTAATATCGTCATAACTTGCCACGTTTCTTTGATCATTTAATAAGAAAAACAAGTTGGAAGTGGTGCTTACACAATTTTTGAATAACCCTCCAAACATAAAGAAATTTAAAAGAACATTTTACAACAAAAAGTCTTAAAATGGGTATACTGGAAAAAAGTATCAGTATGGCTGTCTATACTAATGAGTAACAAAATAATGTGTTCTGATATTATGGTATGATTTCCACATTTTGACTGAATCACTATAAAAAAGGGAAATGTAACAAGTCAAATTTAAGTTTTCTGTTCTTTGTACATCCCATTATAGATGGAAAGGTAAGGTTAAACATTTCATTTGATGCTTTTTGAGGCCCTGTTCAAAGGTTTACTGATTTTTTTTTACTGAAAGAATGTGGAATGATTGGAATAATCATTTCAGAGAAACACAGCTCTGATCAGAGCAAGTTTGGGAATTTTAAACACCTTCTCCCTTCAATAGGATATGGTAAAATAAAGCTTAGAATTTATTCTCTTCATGAAGTCATTCAACAAAAATTTACTGAGCATGTACTGTGTGCTAAGTGTAGAAATGAGTTTCAAACAAGGACACAAGTCAGGCTCCACATGGCAGTCTTTTCCCAATGTTTCATTGTATTTTTGTTGAAGAAACAACAAAGCACTTCTCCTGTCTCAACTTACAACCTCTCCAGCTACATTTTCCTCATTCCTCCTTAAAATATAGTGATTCATGAATATTTTACTGTATGGGGGCTGAAATATTAAATATGTCAGTTATATCAGTACCAAAGACCTAGTAGTAATACCAAAATAGCTCACATCTATTGACCACTTGATACACACCAGGCACTATGATAAATGCTTTATGTACATTTATCTCCTTTAATCCTACAATATGCCTATGAGGAAGGCACTGATGTTATCCCATTTGGAAGATGAAGACATCAAGTCCCAGGATGTATAAGTAACAGTAACCATAACAGTGGCTAAACCAGGATTTGAACCTAAACAATCTCTGGCTCAGAGCCTGCAATTATAATCACCAAGCTGCATTGTGCTTCAAAATAGAAAAATAAATTATATCAGAGTTAAAAGAATAATAAAATTACCTACTCTCTTCCCATTCTTACTTTCAAATCAGGAGAATTCAACTAAAATGTTACCTCCTGCACTTAGTCCCTGCACAAAGTCAATCTCTCCTTTTCTGATTTCCTCTTGCCCTATGTATGGACCTATCTAAAGCACTTTTCACTCACAACCTGGAATATAGATTTCATAGAGCTATATGAAATAGGAACCAAGATCTTATATATTTTATTTAGTGTGTGTGTGTGTGTGTGTGTGTGTGCGCGCGCGCGTGTGTTACTGGAAATTGAACCAAGGGGCATTCGACCTCTGGGCTACAACCCCAACTCTATGTTATTT
Organism: Glis glis; assembly: GCA_004027185.1. NCBI lineage: Eukaryota > Metazoa > Chordata > Mammalia > Rodentia > Gliridae > Glis > Glis glis. Next base: position 1,619 of record PVJS01050239.1, on the reverse strand, counting down.
TCTATTTTGAAACAGGGTCTCACTAAGTTGCTGAGGGTCTCGCTAAGTTGCTGAGGCTGGTCTCCAACCTGTGGTCCTCCTGTCTTAGCCTCCCAAGTACTGGGATTACAGGCATACACAACCATGCCCAGCTGACTTGTTTATTTTCTACTTCAGCCACAGCCTATATTAGTACATCGCCTCAAATACTATAGTTGTTCATTAAGTGACAATTGAGTGAATTAATAGGATGAAATGGGATAATATATAAATTGCTCAATGGCTATTATCTCTCTCTGTAGACTGTATGCCTCTTTGCATACCAAACAATATCATGCACATAGTAGGACCTTAATATTCTTTAAACCATCTGAAAGTCCCTAAATTTTTGTACTCAAGTGAGCATGTGCTCAGCAGTAGAAAAGTACATTGGCTATTCTATAAAATTTCTTTGGAGGACATCTCCAGGCAGAGTCAACATGAGATAGGGGTCTCAAAACAATGAAATCTAAAAGGAGATTCATCTTCCTAATATTCTCCCTACCTTCCAATCTGGTAAAACTTTAATAATAACAGGAACATAATAATTTCAACAAATATAATTCAACAAACATAGTAATATCAACAAACACAACAAGAAAATGATAATAGCATATAATATCAAGAACCATAATAACAACTACATAATATAATATCAACAAATATAATTCTATATAAATTACCATGTATTCATATCTTTACTTTTTCAAGCACTTAAAATTAATCAGCCTGTTTAATCCTTACTACAACTCTATGTGGCAAATGTTTTTATTTAAAATTTACAGATGAGGAAAATCCAGCTCAAAGCAGTTAAATGACTTAAAGCCATACAGCTAGTAACTGGCAGAGCTGGTATTCAAATCAAGGGTTCTCTTATTCTACAGGCTCTGGATTACTACTTCCTAAATCTAGACTTCAGACTATACTCAGCTCCAGTCCAAACCAGAGGAGTTTCTTACAGAGTGCTTGAGATTTTCCCTAGCACGAATTGAATTTGGGTTGATACAGAGTCTCTGAATTCTCCAGAAACAAATTCAGTTTTTCTCTCCACCACTGAAGAGAAGAAAGTAGTTCCTGGTCACAGGAAGCCTTGGGATTCAGTTATGTATGGTATTCCTAGTTGGTTTACAAAATCATAGTAAATGGAACAAGCACGAATTGAAGCATGGTGCTTCACAATAGTAGCCAATAACTGATTTTAAACCATTTGTAGCACAAATGCACACAAGAAATTTTGGAGCCAGGCATGGTGGCACACGCCTGTAATCCCATTACTTGGGAGGCTGATACAGGAGGACATAGGTTTGAGGCCAGTCTCAGCAATGTAGTGAGGCCGTCAGAAACTTAGTGAGACACTGTTTCCAAATTAAAAAAAATGAAAAGGGCTAGATGTGTAGCTCAGAGGAAGAATGCCCCTGGGTTCAATCCCCAGCACCACACACACACACTCACACACACACACACACACACACACACACACACACACACACAAATTGGATCAGGTTTTACAGTCACTTCCTGCTCTCTTCAATACCAAGTGAAGAGACATTTTAAAGATTGTCATTACTCAAAGTAGGATTTCCTGATCAAATTCATGTATA
>PVJS01050238.1:0-14354 GCA_004027185.1 Glis glis | reverse complement strand
CGCAAAAAAAAAAAAAAGGTATACTGACAACAGATTAAGCAGAACACAAAATCAAAGCAAGTTCTTTCAGAATAGTGTTAAAACACCAGTATATAAAAAAAAACAATGGTATACTGACAACAGATTAAGCAGAACACTACAAGCATGAAGTCTTTGCCAGCCATGCTTCCCATAATGGAATTAAGAAACCAAAGAAAAACTACATAAGATATGCTATCTCTACTGTAGCTCTTTATTTTTACTTAGTGTGTGTGGGGGGGGGTACTGGGGATTGAACCCAGGAGCATTCTATCTCTGAGCTACATCCCCAGCCCTATTTTTTTTATTATTTATTTTGAAACAGGGTCTCACTAAGTTGCAGCGGGTCTCACGAAGTAGCTGAGGTTGGCCACCAACCTGAGATTCTCCTGTCTCAGCCTCCCAAGTACTGGGATTACAAGCATGCGCCACCACACCCCGTCTACTGCAGCTTTTTATAGTTAACAAGTTTCTGGTTAGGTTTTTTTTATCTTTGGCCATCAAGAACTAAGAGTATGGGTAGATATTATACAATTTATTTTAGTACTTAACTTAAAAATTTTATAGCTATAAAGTATTATTAAATGCAAATTCACTTACAATGTCTATGTGTGTAGGGTTTCTTTCTGCCAATTCGTAATACCAGAAGTACTATATTTGGCATCAGAAATGAAATGGATAAGAAAGCCCCTTTCATGAAGGACTATCATTGCACCACTTCCAATTAAAGGAGTGTCGGAAGCCCAAAAGAAAGGATGTGCTGAACATATGAAGACAGTTTACCTGAGAATCCTAAATGGTTAAGAGGTTTTTATGGAAACAAAATTCACCCACTGCTAAATATGTCACTGATTCGTAATGCTCTAATGATACTAAAAGGGAGTAAAGCTAAGGGCAAGGTGGCAAGGCACAATTTCCTGGCTTCTCACAGCCACAGTGGTGAGAATGACAGATCATCTCTAAAAGGACATCAAGTTTCTTCCAAAGGAAAAGAAGGACCAAAATTCTGGCTAGACCACAACTATTTCAAATGAAGTCTGACTCATAAATCATTCTTTACTCAAACACTATTAAGTTTATTTGTAAATACTTTTTCTTCTAAAAACACATACTACTGATTAAGTGGTAGATGGGAATAAAATAATATGGGATATACACAAAACACGAAATTGGTCAATAGTTCATTATATATTAGAAACTTTGAGATATGTTTAAAATTTTACATTATAAAAAGTTTAAGTAAAAAGGATATATGAGCCGGGCGTGGTGGCGCACGTTTGTAATCCCAGTACTTTGGGAGGCAGATACCGGAGGATCTGGGTTCTCGGCCAGCCTCAGCTCTCTCTCTCCCTGTCTCTCTCTCTCTACCTAGTGAGGCCCTCCGCAACTTCATGAACTTCATGAGACCCGGTTTCAAAATAAAGTATAAAAAATAGGGTCGGGGGTGTAGAGCGGAGGTAGAATGCTCCTGGGTTCAATCCCCGATACCGCAAAAAAAAAAAAAAAAAAAGGATATATGAAGCTGAGCATGGTGGCACACACCTGTAATCCCAGTACTTTGGAGGTTGAGACAGAAGTATTACAGGTTCCATGCCAGCCTCAGCAAATTAGTGAGACCATCTCAAAATAAAAAGATAAAATAGAGGTAGGGTATAGCTCAGAAGTAGAAGGTCCTGGGCTCACCCTCAAATACCAAAATAAAAGATTTCAAAGATGAATTATGAGTTATAATAGTAACAGATATCAAACAATTGGTAGGAAAAATGCAAACTATCTTAGAAAGTGGGATGTATGAGTCGGGCATGGTGGTGCATGCTTGTAATCCTAGTACTTGGGAGGCTGAGACAGGAGGCTCACAGGTTTGAGGACAACTTCAGCAACCTAGTGAGACCCTTTTTCAAAACAAAAAATAAAATAGGGCTGGGGGTACAGCTTGGAGGTGAAATATCCCTGGGTTCAATCCCCAGTACCATATTAAGAAAAAAGAAAAGGAAGTGGATGTATGAAAAAGATTAAGAAAAATATATGCCTAACTAATGACAGTTTTAAATAAACAAATGACACTTACCTTCAAGAGAGACCAAACACAATCAATATGTCCGTAAAAGATGCTTCTGTGCAATGCTGTCCAGCCTGACTCCTTGTCTTTTACCAGTGGATCCACTCCTTTCTCAATAAGCCAATCTAACACTCCTTTCTTTCCACAGGAGGAAACAAGGTGAAGGGCATTCCTGCCAAAGGCATCTTTGATAGTTGTAGCATTGTAACAATGACTAGAGAGAAAGGCTTTAATCTGGTTTTCACTCCCCTTTGTTATAACAGAAAGGACATCCAAAGCATGCCTCAGAGATTGACATTTTGACGTGCAGTCAGGGATGGGAGAATTCATCCTAATTGTTTTTATACTGCTTACTTCTTCAAAATAGTCACTTAAGACTAATTTTTAAAAATGAAAAGCCAGGACACAAAGGTGCTATTCAAGAAGAATTATAGAGAATAAATGACCCTTTAGGGATTATAATTTAAATCCTCGTGGCAATAGTATAAAACTATATATCTTTGTATAATCTTTTTGGCACTTAAATCAAAAAATTATAAATATCTCTATAAAGTTCATATCAAATACAAGTTCTTCATTTAAAAAAATTCCACAGTTTATCAATTATTCCTGGAATCAAGCACCAAGGGGGAGTGAGGAGGGGAACTCCCCCTCCACACTGTCCAATCCTTTTAAATATCCATAATTGCATGAGGGACCTGTAAGAGAAGGAGAAAGAAAAAGTAAATACACAAAATCTCTCATTCTCCTGAAGTACTTTACAATATAACTACCTCCACATTTAAATGTCCTTAATTCCTACTTTTAAAAAAGACTTTTCAGCCAGGCATGGTGGCGCACACTTGTAATCCCAGTACTTGGGAGGCTGAGACCAGATGATCAAGGTTCGCAGACAGCCTCAGCTACTTAGTGAGGCCCTCTGCAACTTAGTGAGACCCTGTTTCCAAATAAAGAATAAAAATAGGGTTGAGGGTGTACCTTGGAGGTAGAATGCCCCTGGGTTCAATCCCCAGTACCGCAAAAAAGAAAAAAAAGACTTTTCATATCTATAGTACCTATATTTACATCAGTCATCCTTACCTTCTTTTTTCCACTCTCATGGTAAAGGTTAACTTCTGTGTTTTTTGTCGTTTTTTTTTTTTTTGTGGTACTGGGGATTGAACCCAGGGGCACTCTCAGCCCTATTTTTTTATTCTTTATTTGGAAACAGGATCTCACTAAGTTGCAGAGGGCCTCACTAAGTAGCTGAGGCTGGCCACGAACCTAGATCCTCCGGTCTCAGCCTCCCAAGTACTGGGATTACAAGCGTGCGCCACCACGCCCAGCTTAATCTCTATGATTCTTTCCCTCCTGTATTTTTATGCTCTACAAGCTATGTCCCCAGAAAATATAAATATATTAAAATTTACCATCTTTTTTTTGCGGTACCGAGGATTGAACCAAGGGGCATTTTACCTCCGAGCTACACCCCCGGCCCTATTTTTTATACTTTATTTTGAAACCGGGTCTCACGAAGTTGCGGAGGGCCTCACTAAGTAGCTAAGGCTGGCCGTGAACCCGGTTCCTCCAGTGTCTGCCTCCCAAGTACTGGGATTACAAGCGTGCGCCACCACGCCTGGCCTAAAATTTACCATCTTTATGAGAATCCCCTCCAAAAGCTTTACCTCCTAAAATTGCATCACAATCATCACCACAACAATACCCAACACTCTTATCAGTTATTTGGCTTTTACCAAGTGTCAGGCACTATGCTAATAACATTGTTTCCTCTGCCTAGAAAGTCCTTTACTACATAAGATTAGTAAGGGTAATCAATCAACTGGATAAGCAGAGTATGGAGGCACACACCTGTAATTCCAGTACTTGAGAGGCTAAGACATAGCCTCAGCAACTTAACAAGACCCTGTTTAAAATTTTAAAAAGAAAAAGAATTGCTGGGCATGGTAGCGCATGCCTGTAATACCAGTACTTAGAAGGGTGAGACAAGACAATCGCCAAGTTCGAAGCCACCCTCAGCAATTTAGTGAGGCCCTCAGCAATTTAGCAAGCCCGTGTTTCCAAATAAAAAATAAAATAGGGCTGGGGGGTGTGGCCCAGAGGTAGAAGGCCCCTGGGTTCCATCCCTAGTACAACCAAAAAAAATTTTAAAAAGTAAAAAGGGCTGGGGTGGGAGGGGGGGTGGTAGCTAAGAGGTAAAATGCCCCTGGTTTCAATCCCCAGTACTCAATAAAAAAAAAAAAATGGATAAGCCAGTGTGGTGGTGCAGGCCTGTAATCTCGGTACTTATTTGGGAGAGACAGGAGGAGGGCAGGTTCCAGGCCAGCCTACCCAACTTAGAGAGATCCTCAGCAACTTTGCGAGACCTTGTTTCAAAAGATAAAAAGGGCTGATGGTGTAGCTCACAGGCAGAATGCCCTTGGATTCAATCCCCAGTACAAACAACAACTGAATAGCTATCTGGAAAGAAATAACTTTAGGTACTTACTTTATACTAATATAAATTTTAGATGGCCCAAAGACAAAACAAAATGAAATCATAAAGTACTAGATGAAAAACAGGAGACTTGCTTTTATAATTGCAAAGTACAAAAGGCCTTTCTAAGTATGATCTGAAATCCCATGGTCATTAAAAAATTTTTAAAGACAAAAAGGAGAAAAATCTTCCATAATATATAGTCTCTACAAATCTCCATTAATATGTAGTCTTTGGAAGCAGAGAAACAGTTATAAGACAACTCAGACATACATGAGTTTACTACATATACAGGGAAAACTTCTGTCATCAGATATAGTCATGAAACATTCTAAATCTGTTATTTTCCACTCTCACTTCAAATCACAGTAAGAGTCAGAAGTCTGAGATCTAAGGAGTTTTCTGTTCTTAACTATTCTGATTCCCTGTCTAGAAATGAAAGCACTGAACTAGTTGATTACAAATCCTTTCTAACTCCAGGTCTCTTTCTACTAATCTACGTGTTTTTAAATTCAGTATAATCCTTACAAAAATCACCCCTCCAAAAATGTTAATTTGAACCAAAAACAAAACAAAGTGCAAAAAAAAGTGCTTGGTAGTTAGCTAACAGAAAGAAAAAGGAACCAAAGCCTCAAGCTGTTTAAAATATTAAAACTGGCCAGGAGTGGAGGATTGCAGATTTGAGGACAGCCTCAGCAAGTAGTGAGACTCTCATCAACCTAGTAAGACCCTGTTTAAAACAGGGCTGGGGGTGTAGCTCGGAGGTAGAACACCTCTGGGTTCAATCCCCAGTACCACACACACACACAAAAAAATTAAAACTGAAAAATACGACATACAGCATAACAGTCACATGTAGTTAATCTCATTCTTTTCAGGTTCTAAAACCCACCATCTCTCAAACCCTACATAAACTGGCCAGGCATGGAGGATTGCAGATTTGAGGACAGCTTCAGCAAGTAGTGAGACTCTCATCAACCTAGTAAGACCCTGTTTCAAAAATAAAAATAAAATAGGGCTGGGGGTGTAGCTTGGAGGTAGAATGCCTCTGAGTTCAATCTCCAGTACCACAAAAAAATAAAATATTAAAACTGAAAAACATGACACTCAGCATAACAGCCACGTGTAGTTAATTTCATTCTTTTCAGGTTCTAAAACCCACCATCTTTGTATTTTCAGTGTATGCATAATACCTGAAAGGAAATATTTCTTGGTGACTCAAACGCTACATAAAAGAATTAAGATAGAACAGAATTCTCTAATTGTTAATTTATATAATTTCAACATTTAAAAGGAAAGGAATATTAAATATAAAAATCATACCACATATTGAGAAAAGTATATACAGAATCCAATGAACATAAATATGAAAGTGATCAAGAGCTAGGGCTTCCTAGAGTCCTATATATTTGGATTCAAATATAGCCAAGCCAGGTATTACCAGTTATGTAACCCTGAAAATTGCATCATCTCTCCAAGTACTCATTCTTCATGTGAAAACAGAGATAATGCCACCCTCCTCACAGGGTTACTGTGATAAATATAACTGCCTACCATAGTGTCGGGCACTAAATATACAATCAATGAATAGTGGCTTTCATTACTATATTTCTTTAGTAACAAGAAACCAATAAATTGTGAATCTAAAATTCATGTTTGAGCTTCAGTATCATTGCTTACTGAGAACTTCCCCCAATGAAACCATACTTACTAAAGTTACTAGTCACCTCTAAATAACCAAATACTTTTGGATCCTTTCCGTTCTTATCTTACTTGTCTTCCCTACTTTTAAGTCTTTAATATCATATTCTCTTTAGGAGTACAAAAAGGGATCCTGAAAGGGTAGGAAGTCTGTGAAGAATGTAAGCTAGGATTTCTCTCCCATCCTTTCTTCCTGGGGCACTATCCCTTATCCTGACCTTCAAATCCTGGGCTTCTCTCAGTGTTTTATCATCAGTCTTCTTTTTCTCTCTACTTCATAAACACCTTAGATAATTTTAATTCCTTTCACGATTTTAATTATACCCTACATGCCCATGATCACTAATCTGTCTCCTACTCACACATCTCTCCTAAACTCCAGGCCCATATTTCTAATGTCTATTGTAAATCTTATTGATATATATTTTAAAAGACTTATTGAAGGCGAAGAAAGCAAATAAACACTCATTAAGTACCAAATACATACTAGATCTTATATGTCACAAATATGTTAAGTAAGCAACCCAAATCATACCCCCAAAGAGGGAGTTAGAATTCAAACACAGATCTGTTTAACAGTAAAATCCATGCTCTTTCTGCTATACTACACTGCCTTCTCTAGTGCCTCTATAAGGCATTAGAAATATAAAAATAAGACCAAAATATTTGAGATAAAATACAGGTTCAGGGATAATAGTTAGGTGAATATGTTGCTAATTTAATAACTGTAGTGAATAAACAAAATTTATTAACTATTACACAGTCCCACCATCAAAGTTGGTAGAGGAGACCCATTTTATTTAAGAAATTAATAAAAATATTATTATAAACCTGTGGTCAAAATAAAACAAGTGGCACATGCGAATGGAGAGCGGAGAAAGGAATACAGGGAAGATTTCCTACAGATGTATAAATAAGACTCAAAAGATGAGTATATGTTTGCCTAACAAATTCAAGGGGGGAAGATTCAAAGCAGAGGGAACAGTACATATAAAAGCACTAGAATCATCTTGGTCCATTCTAAAGGTTTCAAATAATTCATAAGCCAGAAAGGAGCAAGGCCTAATATATATACAAGGATGTATCAAATTTTGGACAGCCTCATGAGCCTTCCTTAGGGATAAAGAAAATAGGCAATTCAAAGACATTTAGAATCTTGGATTGACAAGATGCAGTGTTAACTCCCAAGTTTCTGGCTTGGACATAGGCCAGCTAAGAAAAGGAGTAAGGGGGAAAATACTTTGGAAATCAGAAAAATAAAACAAACCTAAACAAAGAACAAACAAAATTATAAAGAAAATTTGTTTTATATGATGAATAAGAAATGATGAAATTGAGTCAGTAAAATGTAGCTAGCTACAGGCAATAGTTCAAACTGGTCTACCACATAGGGTTTAGCCAGTTGAAGGTGAGTCCTAACAATGGCTCACAATTCTTGGCTAAGAGCTCAATTATCTTCTTAAAACACAAATCTGATCATGCTATTCCCTAACATATCCAAGACCCAAACGAACCAAATACTCATGCCTTACATGTTAAGCATAGCGTTGGGAACTCAGGAAGAGTATTTCAGTTAGGCCTGGGTATCACCAAGCATATTCAGACTCCAAATTCGGAATAACTGAACTAGTAATACAGGTACACCACTAACAAGCTAAGTGGCCCTGGGCACATAACTTAATTTCTCTAAGCTTCAGTTCTCTCATTTATAAAAAGGGGAAAACAGCTATTTATCTCCTGACTTGTTCTGAAAATTAAGTGAAATCATTCAAATGGTAAGCACCCAAAAAAAGTTAAGAAAAAAGCAGAGGAGGAACATATTGGTAAACAGATCAGAAAGTGTCATAAAAATATTAGGATCCTTTCTGATTAGAATGCTTTTCACCCGGGCGTGTTGGCGCACACTTGTAATCCCAGTACTTGGGAGGCAGAGACCGAATGATCCAGGTTCGCGACCAGCCTCAGCTACTTAGTGAGGCCCTCCGCAACTTCGTGAGACCCGGTTTCAAAATAAAGTATAAAAAAATAGGGCCGGGGGTGTAGACCGGAGGTAGAACGCCCCTGGGTTTCAATCCCCGGTACCGCAAAAAAAAAAAAAAAATGCTTTTCACCCAAATCTTTATAAGGCTACCATTTCTTCATGGTGTAGAAACATAATACCTATCACCTTTTGAACTTTCACATGGCCATATATAAATAAGTCCTCATTTCAGTCTCATTATTGCCCCTGTAAATATGACTACATTCATTTTATGATAAGGAAATAAGTAGTCTATCCAAAATCATACCAAAAGAAGAGTACCCTTGAGATTGCCTCTTCTACCCTATCAAATCACTCTTTCAAAATGCAGTCAAATAGAAATCTTCAATGAAAGGTAGTGCAGTGTAGTAAAATAAAATTACCCTAATTTTTGGTCACAAGTATTGAGTTGCTACATATAAAACCTTGGGCAAGTAATTTAAGATCCCTAATCTTAGCCGGGCATGGTGGCACACACTTGTAATCCCAGTACTTGGGAGGCTGAGACGGGTGGATCACAGGTTCAAGGACAGCCTCAGCAAATAGTGAGACTCTCATCAACCTAGTGAGACCCTGTTTCAAAATAAAAATATCCGGGCATGGTGGTGAACGCTTGTAATCCCAGTACTTGGGAGGCTGAAACCGGAGGATCCAAGTTTGTGGTCAGCCTCAGCTACTTAGTGAGGCCCTCCGCAACTAAGTGAGACCCTGTTTCCCAATAAAGAATAAAAAAATAGGGCCGGGGGTGTAGCTCGTAGGTAAAATGTCCTTGGGTTCAATCCACGGTACCACAAAAAATAAATAAATAAAAATTAAATAGGGCTGGGGGTGTAGCTCAGAGGTAGAATGCCCCTGGGTTCAATCCCCAGTACCACCACCACAACAAAAAAATCCCTAATCCTCAATTTCTTCATTTGTCAAATGATAATTATAACCTGTCTTATAACAAAATATATATATCGAGTAAGTAGATTTATTGTTTTAAAGTGCTCTTTAAAACCAAAATACCAACTGGTGTGGTGGCACACACCTGTAATCCCAGTACTTGGGAGGCTGAGACAGGAGGATCTCAGGTTCAAGGACAGCCTCAGCAATGTAGTGAGACTCTCAGCAACCTAGCAAGGCCCTGTTTCAAAACAAAAATTAAAAAGGGCTGGGGGTGCAGTTTGGAGGATGAATGCCCCTGGGTTCAATCCCCAATACCACAAAAAAACCTTCCCCATAAATTTGTATCTATATTAAATTAAAATAAATGTTATACACTACAGATTAGTGACTCATAATCATGGAATTTTTTTAGTTATTTCTGTAAACACTAAAAATAGATTTTAAAATATGAGTACTTACAACTTTAGCAAATTAACAATTTAGGCTTTTAATATTATATTTTATTCTAATGTTTTTTCAAATATTCCTTAGGTACAAGATCTAGAAACTTGTTCTAATACATTATTAATGCAATATTTCGTTTTATAATAAAGAAAATGCCCAAGTTTTAGAGAGCAAGCGCATCTCTGGACACGGCAAAGAATTATTCTATTTATTGACAAACTAGTTTTGCATCATTTATAACAATTAACCAAGTAAACTGAATAGTCTTATAGTCTACTAAATTTTATAGTCCAGAAGCATTTTGAAGGTTAAAAGTATTAACAAGCTCCTTACATAGAATTTAGCATATTGAAAGTCCTCAATACATTTGAGGGGGTGGGGGGATTGAACCCAGGGGCATTCTACCTCCGAGCTATCCCCCAGCCCTATTTTATATTCTTTATTTTGAAACGGTCTCACTAAGTTGCGGAGTGTCTCACTAAGTAGCTGAGGCTGGCCGGGAACCTGCGATCCTCTGGTCTCAGCCTCCCAAGTACTGGGATTACAAGCGTGCGCCACCATGCTCAGCACAAGTTAATTTTTTTAATGGAACGCATCCAATTTTAAACTTTTTCTTGAACTGTGGTTTGACTAAAGTTTTGAAAATGTCATAATACTCTTTAGAAAACACCTCTTTCTGTCCTCACCTACCTTATTTCAATTTTTAAAGCAAAAATCAAGAATGGGAAAAGGAGGGAAATGATCAAGAAAGGCTGCGAATGTGCACAGCGTTATAGTCATAGAAACCACCCACTCAGAAAAATCACATCCTTTCAGTGTTTCTGATAAAATTTTAATTTCAAATGCCCTACTTCGAGGCACAGGAAAAAAGGTGCTACTCAGTCTCAGTTTTTTGAAAACTATCCCATTTGGGCTAACATGAATTCCTACAACTATGCTGGAAAACAATTAAGGATGGCCTATGGCATGGTAACTTTCGTATTTGAACTAAAACTATTTGAACCTGACAGTTAAAAAGAACCGGGTCACTTTTTACATAGCAGTCAATTCCCACTTAGCTCACGACCTGCACAGTCAGTATCCCCAGAGTGGACTCAAACTTTGGGACTCCACCAAGGGGATAAGGGGATTATTTCCCCGGGAATGGCTTTAAATCCGAGGCCCACGGGGAAGTGGCAGGAGACAACTCTCACAACTAGCAAGGCGACACGGCCGGAGGGCGTGCCCGCAGCGCCGCAGGTCGCCGGCGCAGGCCATTCATTAGCCGGCGGCGGCGGCGGTGGAGAGAGGCGGCGGCGGGACTCAGGCCACGCCGGCCGCGCGCTCCCGGGCCCTCGGCAGCCTCGGCGCCGCGGAGTCCCCTCCCCGCGTCGTCCCGCGCCCCCGCGCCCCCGCGCCCGCCGCCGGCCGCACCGGGGAAGGCGAATTCCCGGGTCGCCCGGGCCCGCTCCGCGCGGTGGGGCCCGCCCTCACCAGTCGCTAGATGAAACTGCGCCGGCGGTCTCCGCGGGGTCGGCACACAGGCGCGCAGCAACTCATCCTCAGTGAAGGCAACCGGAGAGCCCGAGCGGCGCCAGGAGGGGCCGGTCCCCAGGCCCGGGAGCTGTGGCGGCGGCTGCAACTCCAGCCGCGACTACGCGCCGGGGCGGGCGGGGAGACGGGCCGAGCGGGCGGGACTCTGGAATAAGCCGGGCGCTGATTGGCTGGGGAGCGTGTATGCCTCCAGACGATTGGCTGGTGCCTGGCCAGAAGGCCTAGCGTGGCAGCACCCCATCAGTGGCCTTTCCCCGGCGCCCCAGAGGAACTTGACCCTGCCGGCCTTGGGGCCGCGGGCGCCGGCCCGGGCGGGGAAAGCCTGCGCCCGGGGACTGGAGGCCCGCAGAGTGATGTAGCGTCCCTCTCGAGGGCAGCCGCCGCCAGGTAGAAACGCCTCCCCCGGCTGCTAGAGTCTTGGGAGGACGACCCGGGGTAGAGAAGACCGGGAGACCTGGCCGATGCCTAGGATGTGGGATCACCGCGCTGCGGAAGCGGGATACATAGGCATATGCACAGAAAAAAGCCCCCCCGGAACCCTAGCACTGGGGTCACTGGAAAGCCAAAGGCGTCGTGCACCCGTGTTATCCGAGATCAGTCACCTCCTTAGTCAGAAGGCGTCACTGTCTTAGATGGCCACTGTGGCACCAGCTGCTGACCCGGGTCACACCACTCGGTGCCTGACGCCAGGCTTGCACGAGTCCTCCTCCCTCCCTACCCCTTTAACTCTGAATCTAAGGGCCATTTAAAAGCTGCTGAGTGGAAACTATTAGGGAAGAAAGAAAACCAATAATCAAAACCGAACGGGAAACACTGCTACCAAAAGCCTAATACACTAGGCACTCAGTAAACATTTGTTCAAGGATCGGTAGTGTGACTCATAAAAACAACACTAAGAGGAGTTGGCTGAACCTCTGCCACGTTGTATCTTGTACTAGCCTTTTAGACTTACCTGTTAAACTCAGTTGAACTAGATGTCTTCTTCCTCCCTACTTAGTTTTTGTGGGAAGGTAAGTTACTAGCCCAAAACTCCACAGCTGGTAGTGAAGGAGGAAGGGAGACTAATCGGGATGCAGCTCCCCTGCTTCCCTTGAGTACACTGTCCTGTCTTTGCTTCCCTTGTCATGTAGCAAAACCAATCTGTAATGTAAAAACAGTGATTTTGAAAATAAGCTGCATATGACAACTTTCGTATTCATGAACAAAGAAGTCAGTGTTGGCAAACAAAGCTAATAATGTAAATAAAAGCATCGACCTGACTTCAAATGATTTATCGGTCTCTTACTTGAATGGGACAAGTTAATTAGCTTTAGTGAAGCCTCAATTTCCTCGCTTGCAAAATGGGAACAATAATGCAGTAGGAGAAACTGGAAAGAAAGAGCATTCCAGGCCAAGGAATATGGAATTGCTCCCATTTTCTCTGAAAAACTGGGTGCTTTCAAAGGTTCAGGTTACTGCTAGGAATGTAACTCAGGTAGAGCCCTTGCCTAGCATGCATGAGGTCCCGGATTTCAATCCCTAGTACCATAAGAAACAAAAAACAAAACAGCAACAACAAAGGTATAGGACATTTGCAGAACATGGTATTGAAGTAATTAGGAAATAGTACAAATGAAATACAACTAAATTAAAAATGCATTGTAGAAGCCGGGTGTGGTGGTGCACGCTTGTAATCCCAGTACTTGGGAGGCTGAGACCGGAGGATCCCGGTTCGCAGCCAGCCTCAGCTACTTAGTGAGGTCCTCCACAACTTAGTGAGACCCTGTTTCAAAATAAAGAATTAAAAAATAGGGCTGGGGGTATAGCCTGGAGGTAGAATGCCTCTGAGTTCAATCCCCGGTACCACACACACACAAAAAAAAAAATGCATTGTAGATGTGGTTAGGAGAGGAAGAATAAAAATCAGCTATTTTGTTGTGGTTTTTAAATTTTGTGTTCACACATAAAAATGTATTGAAATATGCCCATACTAATGATTATTTCTGGAATTATGAATAATTATTAGTTTTGATCATTTATATTTTGTAATTTTTCATTGCAATAATTGTTACTTGGGTGATTAAAAAGTCAAAGATTGGAAACATGATTGACTAAAATTTATAAAGTAGACTAAAAAAAAAGAGATAAAAGTAGAGATGATTTTAGAAGATTGTGGTAATTTAGAGGGGGCAAGTAGGAGAAGAATTATCCAGGTATTAGGAGGGGAACACTGCATAAATTTTAAGCCACACAGCATCATCAGTAAACTCCCTAAATGCCGTTTTTCCAAAATAGACACTATAATCCTTCATAATAAAAAAATGTAACGCAGCCCGTCATGGTGGGACCTGACTGTAATCCCACTACTTAGGAGGCTAAGACAAGAGCATCACAGGCTCAAAGCCAGCCTCAGCAACTTAACAAGACCCTGTTTCCAAATAAAAGATAAAATAGGTCTGGGAATATAGCTTGGAGGTAGAATGCCCCTGAGTTCAATCCCTACCACACAAAAGCTAATTCATCATTATGTGTGTTGTGCTGTCTTTCTGGTTGTATAGGGGTAAAGAATGTCAGTGCTACCCCTACTTCAGCTAGAGGCAGAAGAGAGAATATTGGAACTTGGATAGAAACCCAAATGTGACTAAGTTCTACAAGAATGGTTATCAGTACAGTACAGGCAACTGGCCTAGAGATGACTGGAACCTTTTTGTTTAGCCTTATTCTAATCCAGACCGTCTTCCACAGGAGAATACTTGCTGGCTATGGCTTTCTGGTGCATACCTCAGCTTTGCCTTTAGGGAAGATAGCACTGAGGCATCTGCTTCACTTAGAAAATCCCAGGGGCCTGATGGATTCCTATTGGCCTGAATTCCGTGAGAAGTCAAGGATATCATGATTGACAATCTCTGTTATCTCTTTTAGAGTCATTCAGATGAAGCAGAGTGAGGAGAAATTTCCCAGAAGAAAGTAGGGTGTGGTGGGCAGACAAAACAATAAAGGAAGGATAAGCTTTTTCTGTATTCTTTTTTTTTTTTTTTTTTTTTTTTTTTTTTTGCGGTACCGGGGATTGAACGCAGGGGCGTTCTACCTCCGCGCTACACCCCCGGCCCCTATTTTTTATACTTTATTTTGAAACCGGGTCTCACGAAGTTGCGGAGGGCCTCACTAAGGAGAGAGAGAGACAGACAGACAGACAGGAGAGAGAGAGCGAGAGAGCTGAGGCTGGCCGCGAACCCGGA
>PVJS01050237.1:0-14387 GCA_004027185.1 Glis glis | reverse complement strand
TGGAACTGAAACTCCACCATCGTTTCTCCGAAGAAGCTTTCTGATCTTCACGTCTTGGACTGGGACTGAATTAGTGGTTGCTCCAATCCTAAGACTCCAGCTCTTAGACCGTTCGACCAGCTACTGGTTCCTCTGACCCTCCACGTGCAGTCAGAACCTGGGACTACATTGCTGCAAACTGTAAGCCATCTGATAAATCATTTTTTTTTTAAATATACTCATTCTGTGTATTCTGTTAATCTAGAGAACCCTGTCTAATACATCCCGGTACTTGGGAGACTGAGACAGGAGGACTGCAGGTTCGCGGCCAGCCTCAGAAACTTGTGAGGCCCTCTGCAACTTAGTGAGACCCTATTTCAAAATAAAGAATAAAAAATAGGCCTGGGGGTGTAGCTCAGAGGTAGAATGCCCCTAGGTTCAATCCTCGGTATCACAAAAAAAGAAAAAAAAAGAATAAAATGGGGCTGGGGATGCAGCTCAGAGGTAGAATGCCCCTGGGTTCCATCCCCAGTACCACAAAAAAAAAAAAAAAATTATAGATTTCCCAGGAAATTGGGAGTGATAGGCCTGGGAGACAGGTTGGCTCAGGGAGTGACAGGCCTGGAAAAGTATGTGGAAATTCTGAATTAAAATTTTATTCCTTTCTCCTTCCTTTATGTCTCCTTTCTACTTATTTCTTTTATTTCTTCTATTCTACCTCAGACCCACTCCCATGAGACATAATGAACCCATTCTTGAGGGTGGGTCCCCCATGACTGAATAGCCTTCCTCTAGGCCTGTAATGGTTTGGATTTTTTTTTATTTTTTATTTTATTTTATTTTATTTTTTTGGCAGTACTGGGGATTGAACCCAGGGGCATTCTACCTCCAAGCTACATCTTTTTTTGTGTGTATGTGGTACTAGGGATGGAACTCAGGGGCATTCTACCTCCAAGCTACACCCCCAGCCCTATTTTATTCTTTATTTTGAAACAGGGTCTCACTAAGTTGCGGAGGGCCTCACTAAGTAGCTGAGGCTGGCCGCGAACCTGCGATCCTCCTGTCCCAGTCTCCCAAGTACTGGAATTACAAGCATGCGCTACCATGCCCCGCTATGGTTTGGATTTAGAATGTCCCCATAACCCTCACAGAAACAAGGTAGCAATGTTGGAAGCAGGGCTTGGTTGCTAAGGAGGGGTCCCTGGGGGTGTGGCCTTGGGGACTATATATGATTCTATCTACCCCTTGCTCTTTCTCTTGCTTTTGGCGTCCATGATGTGAGAGCAGAGAGCGCTCCCCCCCTTCCCATTTCCATGTCCAGAGCTTCAGACCCTGACCTCACATGAGCTGAACCCAGAATCTCCAAAAAACTGTGAGCAAATAAATCTTCCTTCCTTTAAGTTGTGTGGTTAGTTGCTTTGGATTATAGCAGTGAGAATTGACCAAGACAAGGCCTCACTTCTTAGAAGTTCTACCACACCAACACCACCACACTGGGTCCAAGCTTAGTTGGAGAACAAACCACTGTCAAACTATAGCAGTTTATTTCCAGTGCCGGGGGCATAATGGTCCCCAATCCTTTGGGTCTGCAGGGAAGGCAAGGCTC
Source organism: Glis glis (assembly GCA_004027185.1). NCBI lineage: Eukaryota > Metazoa > Chordata > Mammalia > Rodentia > Gliridae > Glis > Glis glis. The sequence continues at coordinate 12,802 of PVJS01050237.1, read as the reverse complement.
TGTTTAGCCTTACTTCGCCAGGCGAGCTGGGCCTGGCTGTCACAGATTGGTTGTGTTCAGCAGCCCATAGGTGTTTCTAGGACCACTGGGACTCACAAGAGTTTAATGGGCATTGGTAAGACCACACAGAGAGAACAAGTATGTACAGAGGGAAAAGAACAGCTCTGGGGTAGAACTTTGAGCATCACTTGTTTAAAGGCAACTGAAAAGAGGAGACGAACTGCTAAAGCAGATGGAAGGATGGAGAGTCAGCAATGGTTTGGTTAGGACTCATGACATTAAAAAAAAATCTGAGCCAGGAGTGGTGGTGCACACCTATAATTCCAGTATTTGGGAGGTTGGGACGGGAGGATCACAGGCCAGCCTAAGCAATTTAGTAAGATCTTTAGCTTAGCAAGACCCTGTTACAAAGCCAAAAAATAAAAAGGGCTGGAGGTGTAGCTCAGAGGTAGAATGCCCTGGATTCAATTCCCAGTACCCCCCCCCAAAAAAAGGCACTGCATATGAAAGTTACACAAGAGAACAGTGAACCATCAGGATGAAAGTGTTAAATGTGACTAGATGATTTATCAGGTTTGAGGTCAGAACCTAGCAGGCAGAGGCAGCCTGATACAGAACTTTATTATAGCTAATAATTTTTCCCTCTCTCTTTTTTATATTGCATAATCAGACAGCTTAAGCCAGAAGTAAAGGAACAAAAATCACAGCAAAACTGACCACAACATCCCTAATACTAACAAATAGAGAAAAGACATGTTAGAAGAACATTATTATGTGTTGTGTAATAATTATAAAATGAAACAGGATTTTAAAATGACATTGGAGGAAGCTGAGGACCCCTGGGTGGTGACTAGCAGGGAATACTCAGTAAGGATGTGGGACTTGAACTGGGACAGAACTGGTTAATCACTGCATTGCTGGGGTGGGGGTGAGGTAGACATTCTGAGCCTAGCCCACCACAGGAGGCACTAGCCTGTGAGTGTGAATGAATGAATGAATGACTGCTGGTGGTGTTCAAGAGGGAGAGAAGCCAGCTGAAGATTAAGAGGTCTGGCATCACTTGATGGTCTCCATTCCTAACAACTAACATTGATGTGTTGAGGAGCAAGATCCACTGTAACATAATCAAAAGTGTCTGTCTCAGGTTTCCTGTAGTATCTTTATCTATAGAGAATATGATGGAGGTTTTGGAAAACTTGACAGGGTGATTAAAAGGGTATTTAATTCCACTTAACTATCACACTCTATTTAATGGTTATTAAAAACTTACATGGAGCATTTATTTGAAAAATAGCAGATACACAGGAGGAAAATCCCAAGAGGTAAGGGAAGGATGAGTGAGCTGATGAAGCAAGGGCAATGGAAAACTGAGAAAGAGCCGCACACAGGAACAGACGAGGGTCAATGTCAGTTGAACTCAAGAGGTTGGGTTCTCTCTAGCCTACTTGGACTAACAGGAGCTAACTTGGCAACAGCATTTTAAGCTAACAATGGAAATGAAAAAGTACTTGCATCCTTGTTTTTAATATTTTCTCCTTAGCCAGATTCATATAGTGGCCTTATACTTTGAACTTTAGCACTATAATTTTCTGTTATATGCTCAAATGAATATAAAAAAATTAAAAGTACCCCATTGCCATTTTTGTTTTATAATATTTTGTATCCTGATTATAAAAGCAAAATTAAGCCAGTGGTAGTGGCACACACCTGTAATCCCAGTACTTGGTAAATTGAGCTAGGAGGATCACAGGTTCAAGGCCAGCCTCAGCTTAATGAGACTTTCAGCAACTTAGTGAGACCTTGTTTCAAAACAAAACATATAAAAAGGGCTGGGAGTATAGCTCAGAGGTAGAATGCCTCTGCGTTCAGACCCCAGTACCCCCCCAACACAAAATTAACTAATATTCATTGGAACAAGAGAAAACTACAATTATTTGCAACCCCTCATTCATAAAAACTTTAAACATTTTGTGATTTTTCAGTGGTTTTTCCTATCCATATACTGCATTTCCCCTTAATATATGGGATTTTGCTGAATTCACATTTCTTATCTTGGTTTTACATGTTTTTGCAAGTATTTTCCTTGTCTTTAAGTATTATTTGGAAGCATTTTTAATGACTTGTTAATATCCCACCATAGGGTTCTACCCTAATTTATTTAACTGCCCTCTTGTTATTACATAGTTAGGTTATTATATTAGTAAGTTTTTCTTTGTCTTTTATGTATTATTTTTTAAAACTCCACCTTTTAGAATAAAATGTCTTTATTTATTTATTGGTATTAGAGATTGAACCGAGGGGCATTCTACCTATGAGCTACACCCCAGGAGTTTTTTAATTCTTTTTTTTTTTTTTTTTTGAAACCAGGTCTCACTAAGTTGCTGAGGCTGGCCTCAATGTGACCCTCCTATCTCAGCCTCCCAAGAACCAGGATCACAGGCATTCACCACCACGCCCACCTTGAATATAATGCCCTTTATTTGGTTTAAAACTCTAGAAAGGAAGACTCCCATCTTATATGACTTGTACGTTGTTAAAATCCAATGGTTAATTTTCAGTTCTAGCCTGGCCACTCAGTCTCGGGGTTGAAGGGAAAGGCATGTGGTGTCCCAGGAAGGCCGTGGGTTTTGCTGAACGGTAACAATTTCACACAGATCAATACCAGATGGTAACAATTTCACACAGATCAATACCACTCTGTTACTGTGACGAAATGGACCAAAACCAACATGACAACCACAAAAACACACTGCTTCACACTTACAACTAAGCAGAGACAAAATCAAGATCACAATGCAAACTGCAAAAAATACCAAATCCAACCCCTCTCCTAGCTACTACTAGTGACTTGCTGCCTCTTTACCAGTTACAATAGCCTCACTCTAGTCTTTTCTTCTTTCAGATGAGAGTTCCTATAATACCCAACCACAGAATTATCTTTCCTTTTTTGTTTGTTTGTTTTTTGAGACGGGTCTCACTATGTTGCCCAGGCTGGTCTCAAACTCCTGAGCTCAAGCCATCCTCCTGCCTCAGCCTCAAGTGACTGGGACTATGTGCCACTGTGCCAGGCTCTTTTCCTTCTTAATCACTTTTGACCTGGAGTCAACCCCTACTTCCTTAGCTGCCCCTGCACTGCCGCATGATCTGGTTAAAGTTAATTTTCAGTGGAGTTAAATTTAACTAGATATATTATTTCTCACATTTTTATTTTGGAAATATTCCACATTTAAGGGAAAGTTGAGTAAGTATCGCATATAAAAAACCTGTATAAACATTACCTATATTCACTTATTGTTAACATTTTGCCTCATTTGTTTGATTAAAGCCTACAGTCTACAAAAGTCCTTTTTATACCCTCTTACTGAGATGTCGTGGTTCCTCATAGTGTTATTCAATTTTAGCTTCAATGAATAATCCACTCAACTTGTCCAGCTTTGAGTATGTTTCTGCTAGTCTTTGGCTACAGGAAATTGACAGAAATTCCAAAAAGATTTGGCTGAGCCTTCCCAGCCTTGGAGCAGAACCCTCAACTCAGTAACAGTGTGCACATCTGACACCTTTTGTGTCCACATGCACATGCTAAGTTGAGCTCTGACATTTCTTTGAAGCCCTTGTGTATTGGGTTTGTTTTGTTTCCACAAGAATAAGGTCCCTTGGAATTTCTTTTTCTTCTTCTTATTTTGGGGGGATGGCAGGGCATAGGGTCTTGCTATGGTCTCAGGCTGTCCTTGAAATCCTGGGCTCAGGCCATCCTGCCTCACTGAGCCTGGCTAGAATAAAATTTTGAATTTATCCAATTTCTAAGTTTCTGAGGGTCTCACAAAGTTACTGTGGCTGTCATCAAACCTGTGATCCTCCAGTCTCAGCCTCCTGAATACTGGGATTATAGCTGTAAATTCATCTTTGAGTCTGCCTCAAGGGCTAAGGAATTTAAAGGTCTCCACAGGTCAACTTGAAAAGTTTGGTATTGGGTATTGAACCCAGGAGCAATCTACCTCCAACCCTATTTATTTATTTATTTATTTATTTTTATTGGGTGAGGCTACCCTTGAACCTCCTGTCTTACTTAGTCTCCAAAGTACTGGGATTGCATGCTTTTGCTACCACTCTTGACATACTTTTGCTGTTTTGTGGGTTATTGAGAGAGTTATTCATAGTTAAACTGGGAAAATAGAAATAACATCTCTCCTAGGAAAATAGGATGCAAATAAAAATGGGCAAAATATAAAGAATGTATGGATCAATGTCTGTTAAGATTCTAGTGTCAAAGAATTCCCTTGTGAACTTTTATGAAATTTTAAACTCAAACACATACAATGAAATCCATTATAGATTCCCCCTTTTATTTTTGTTTATTGCTTCCTTTCCCATTGTTTCCCACTTGTATTTTCTTTCCTCCTGCTTTTTCTTCTTTCCTGATTTGTCAGAGTGGTTAGAGGTAGTATAAGTGCTCAATGTTAAGTGTCTATCTTCAGTGTATAATTCTGATACATTAAACTCTTCTATTGAGAAACTATATTTTTTTTCAACTGTGCTCTAAAAGTTTATATGTTACTTGTGGATTATCTTTGTTGTTTTGGAAAATATTATTTATTATGCATAAATAGTGACATGTGTATGTATGACAATTTATATAAAATATTAATGGGGACAATATAAATGTTAAAGTTTGGAAGTTAACCTTTCTAGGTTTGCTTACTTTGAAAATATTTTGGCTTACTAAAACTGAATCTAACCATTCATTACCTTGAGCTAATCTCAGAGTACAGAAAAGACCTCACCAATTCAACATCATGATATATGGAATATGCATGTATATTTGGTAGAACCTTTCTGTAAATCAATATGAGTAAAATATCTACTTAACATGTTAAATTATAGGCTCTCTTATAGATCTATATTAAGCACAGCATGCATGGTCATTCATTTGGTACTAGATTAAGATGTGAAATGGGTGATTTATTCTAGTCACTGGAAATATTTGAATATTAAATGCCTTAATTAGAAACAGCATTCATCCATTATCAGATTTATTTTGTATAAGCTACTAGGAAGAATACAAGGTCACCTCTCTTCGATAATTTAAATTAGAGCAATAAAAATATTTAGACTTTGACTTTCTGAGATGAATTCTTCCAGTATTTTACAAACCAATATGAGATGATGATAGTGAAAAATATAAAACAATGATTAGTAGTGCTAATTATATTAGAATATGTTGACATTTTTTACACAACTATCTTTTAAATTTTATAACAAATAACAGTTTTTGTTTTGGTATAGGCAAATGGCCACTAGAGTTTAAAATTGTGCACATTTACTTATTTCTAAAAGATTAAAGCATATTTTTCATGAAATCTCCAAAAGATAAATATAAGAAATCTGTGAATTATAGAAAATGAGGTATGTTAACAAAGCAATTATACATAATACATCAGTCTATTTGTTTAGTTGAATTTGGAAATTCATACTTGATATTATCACAACTATTTCAGATTTTGTACACATAATGAACTATTTCTATTTAAAACTAATTTCTGTGCATTATTTTCTAACTTGTACCAAAAATAAAGCTGGTATTTCATCTTTAAAAAAAAAAGAAAAGTTTGAATAAACTTCTCCTTGGGTCACCTTTACACACCATGTGAGGATTTCTCCGTCAGTCTTTGTTTCCCTGAGAACTGCTCTGTTTAATTTCCTCTGCATGGAACTGGAAGACTATGTACAGCTCTGGATTAGCAACAATTGGCATATGGTCAACCTTCAGAGACACAACACCCAGAATCTTCCTTGTAGGTCATTCTGTTCTCATGGAGCTTTCTCAATATAAAACTGCCCCAACACCTGCCTCCTTTGTGCTTTTATTTTATATGATAACTAATATGTATACTTCATTTTCTAACCAGCACAGTTTTACCAGGGAAAATCTGGAATGCCACAGCCAATTTGGGGAAATTTGACATGAGTGAGACTGTTCATTTGAGAAGTATACCAGAACAAAAGAATGAAGAAATCCACTTGAGATTATTTGTCTTCCTTGTCTGAAAGAGTAAAAACTTTGTTTAACCTAAGAAACAACCCCTCCTTCGTTTTTGTACTTTGGGAATTAATAAGACCTGACATTTTAATTGTACGGTATGATAAAATTGTCAAAGACTCAAGTTATGTAGAATCCAGCTGTGTATCTCTCTTTTGTGTATATATATGTAGAATTTATTGTTCTAGTTCTAAACTTCTTCCCTCTTCTTGCAGAAGGAGCATAATTAGCTTTTTACAAAAGTAATTTCATCTTTGTCTGAACCTGGCTCCCTCACATTTTTTTGTTAATTTTCCTCTCATGTTCCTTCTCTTGGGAAACTTTAAAGGTTAATTAATTTTTAAAAAATGTTTAGTTGCATGGCCCCTCTAGGAAGAGAGTCTAGATAGCAGTCAACTCTAGCTAAAAGAAAGAAAATAGCTTTATGAAGCTGTGTTTCTTCTTCTTGACACTAAAAATTATATTTACATAATGGCCCACATAACTGCGAGGAGATAAGAAGAAAACACTTTAATTTTAAGATAAAAGAAGAGTTTTTGTCATGATTAAGAGTCTGTAAAAATTAGTTTACCATATAAAAATAATGTCAGCACAATAGTTTATTCAAGATCAGGGTCAAATTTCTTGAGATTCAAACTTCTTAGCCGGGCGTGGTGGCGCATGCTTGTAGTCCCAGTACTTGGGAGGCAGAGACAAGAGGATCACAGGTTTGCAGCCAGCCTCAGCTACTTAAGCCCTCCACAACTTAGTGAGACCCTGTTTCACAATAAATAATAAAAAAATAGGGCTGGGGGTGTAACTCGGAGGTAGAATGCCCCTGGGTTCAATTCCTAGTACTGCAATAAAAACCCCCATAAAAGAACAACAACAAAAACTTCTTAAATAGCCTACACTAGTTGTATGAATTAAATAAATTAGCACTGACTCCATAACTTGTTTTAAGTTAAAAATTGCATGTATAAAACTGTATTCAACTAAATGAAATGGTAATGAATGTCTGCTTAAAGGAGTGTGTGTGTTCCTGGGGATGTAGTTTTGCATCCTCAAATTTGTTAGAATTATATGAAATAAGTGTCAAGGAGAAAAAAATAGCTAAGTAGTGTGTGTGTGTGTGTGTGTGTGTGTGTGTGTGTGTGACACTGGGGATTGAACCCAAGGGCATTCTACCTCTGAGCTACATCCCCAGCCCTGTTTTATTTTTTATTTTGAAACAGGGTCTCACTAAGTTGCTGAGGGCCTCACTAAGTTGCTGAGGCTGTCCTTGAACCTGTGATTCTCCTGTCTCAGCCTCCCAAATACTGGAAATATAGGTATATGCCTTCATGCCCAGCATCACATCCATTATCTTGTATATATTTATCTTTTCAGATAACATTGTATATAGCCAGGCATGGTGGCACACACCTGTAATCTCAGTACGTGGGAGGCTGAGACAGGAGTACTGCAGGTAACTTAGTGAGACGCTGTTTCAAAAAAGAAAAAAAGAAAAAAAATAGGACTGGGTTGTAGCTCAGAGGTAGAATTCCCCTGGGTTCAGTCCCTAGTACTATTAAAAAAAAGATTATGGATATGATTTTCTGTTGGTCTATTAAGAAAGTTATAGTTTATTAAGATGGTAAATTTAATATTATATACATCTGTTTAATTACTATATTGCTATTAATTTTACTTTAAAACTATAAAGGCATATAAAAGTATACTAATAAGTCCTTTACTGTAAATTGTTACATGATTAATATACAACGGGAATAAAATTAGAATTTGCATTTTTTCCTGTACAATGAATAAGTCACTTTATGTACAGATCAGTAGAGGTTACCACATTATTCTGTTAACTCTTGGTGCTTATTGATATAGTCTTAAACTATTTTTTGAGAATACTTGCTTTTGAAAAAATGTTAAGATCCTAGTAACCATTAGTATTTATTGCTGTGTAGTTTTGCAGAATTTCAGCAAACTGGTTTGTTTTTAGATATTTATGAGTTATGCTTTGTCTCCTTTAATGTGTGTGTGTGTGTGTGTGTGTGTGTGTGTGTGTGTGTGTGTGTATGTGTGTTGCTGGAGATTGAACTCAGGGGCGTTCTACCTCCGAGCTACATCCCAGGCCTATTTTATTTTTTATTTGAAAACAGGGTCTCACTAAGTTGCTGAGAGCCTAAGTTGCTGAGGCTAACTTTGAACTTGTGATCCTCCTGTCTGAGCCTCCCAAGTAATGGGATTATAGGCATGTGCCACCATGCCCAGCTCTTTTAACCATTCTTGATGTTGCCTTTCCAAAATTCAGACCTCCAATTCAGAATAATAAATTGTCTTATGCTTAAACTATTTTTCAGGGTTTTTTTCATGAAATGCAATTTTATTAACTAACAGAAGGGTATGTCTTATAGACACACTGTCTCCAAATAAAATCCCAGGAACCTTGAGAGAACACAAATACAGTTTTACAGGCACAATTTAAAGTCAATTTTGATGCTATCTTACTCACATTTACTAAATATATAAGAAATACTATGATTAATTTCTAAATAATTATTCTGTATAAAGAGAAAAGTTGAGCACAATTATTTCATAGGTTTTGGAATGATAATTTGAGGAAACTTTGTTTCTAAAAGATACTAAGATCACAAAGTCACACCCTCTGCAACATTACACCATGGAATTGTAATTAATCAAAAACAAAACAAGGTGGCTGAAGAAGGCTGTATTTTTCCTTTCCCAACATTACAGTAATTTCTATTTTGGGTATGAGTTATTAACTGTTTTCTTTAGTAGAAAAATGTGCTCTGCAAACTCTCAGATAGCACCATGGCCACTGTTGAACAATGGGCAAGGAACAGAAAATTCGAGACCCCAACTCAGTTAAGGCAGGAGGCATTTTATTACCGCGGGGCTACCTCTGTCCAGCAAGACAGAAAAATGTCAGCCCCTTGTACCATCTCTTTTATAGAAAGTAACCAGAGTTTGCAGGTTATGTTTAAATCGACCAATTATAGTAAAATTTTCCTTATTTAGAGCAAGGGGGTAGGTCTAGGGGCGTGGGCTGAGCACACAGGCGGGGGTCAGTTTCACGGGCCTTTTCCTTGGGCAGTCAGGGCAGGGAGTTTAATGCTAACTAGGAAGCAGGGCTATATTTTGGGCATATTATCACACTACCATAACACTTGCAAATATACCCGACAGTCTTCTGGGCCGCGGCACTCACATCAGCCGGAAGGCCACTCAGGCCCCTCTCTTCAAGCACTCTTCATCAGACACTTCACTTCCAAGACATGCCACTTCTTTCCAGCACAGGCCCATTCCTTCTCTCCTTTCATCTACAACTGCCCCTTGTCTGATACGCTGATTTCCATTTTGCAATCCAGTTTTAAGGAAAAGAGTGTCTGCTTGGAACAGCCCCTTTCTGAATTGTGCCTCCCCTCAATACCACTTTTCTATTGGGATAATAAACTTATCCCAGTAGCATCTTTTACATCACAAGATATTATTTCTTTTTGGTCTCCTGATACATAAATGTAGCCATTGGTGAGACATCCATCAATATTGCAAACCAAAAGTTTTATGTCCTTAAACTTCTCTTTGCCAAAATTGCCAAATCTTAATATCTTTGATGTGCAATAGGCCAATCAATAGCCACATCTATATCCACACTGTGTTCAGCTCACATTTCATAGTATGCCACTTTTGCACCCTGTAAGTAACCCATCTCTATCAAAAGTCTTTTAGCAAAGTAAAATGAACCTTTTTTATATAATTCTCCATCCCAGTCTTGTTGACCAGGCCATTTATCTGGATTCAAATTTAAAGGCTTAGTCACTTCACGAGCCCCTTTCTGAATTTCACCCCATTGAAACTGATGACATTTCACAACAGAGAAAACAGAACCAGATCCTTCTTCTCGAATCATTTCTACAACTCTTTGAAGATCAGTACTATGGAGAAGTAGCTTGAATGTTTCCTACAATGTCAGCCTCATTGTGATAATTAAGGAATTCTCTCATGGCATCTAGTGAGGTAGCACTGTCCTTTGAAACGTCGTAACTTCCTCGATTAACTTGTGCACCAAATTGTTTGGCTACATTTTCTTTTTCTTTTTTTTTTCTTTTTTTTTTTTGCGGTACTGGGGATTGAACCCAGGGGCATTCTACCTCCGAACTACATCCCCAGCCCTATTTTTTATTCTTTATTTTGAAACAGGGTCTCACTAAGTTGCTGAGGGCCTCACTAAGTAGCTGAGGCTGGCCGCGAACCCGGATCCTCTGGTCTCAGCCTCCCAAGTACTGGAATTACAAGCATGGTCTGTTGAAACCCACACACCCTGGAAGACACCTGAGTCCAGGGCCGCTCACAGGACCCAGCCAATGAGCCAGGGCTTAATGTTGTTCAGCGGGATGACCCTGCTGCCCGAGCCAGGACCAGCGCCCGCAGGTCCGGGGCTTTCCACGCCGCGGCGCGGGCAGCAGCGGCAGCCCCGGGAGGGCCGTTCTCACGGTTGGTGACGGAGGTAGCCGCCCCTTCTCTCCACCGAGCCCATCTTCCTCCTGTGCCTTCTCCCCATCTTCTCCACATCTGGGAGCTGGTCCCTCGCCACTTGGCTGGGCGGCGCCCCGGTCCCTGCCCGGTCCCAGTTTCTTAAAATGACCACTAGGTAACACAAGGAGATGCTTCATCACCCTATAATTTTACTAATTCAGAACTTGTATGAGAGTTCTTTTGTTTCCCAAATGTAGGATACAAAAATAAATAAATAAATAAATAATCGCTGACATAAAGAGAGCTTTACCTCCTTAGTCAAATTATACTTAGGTAAAATATGCAAACACAAATATCTTTCTATGGATGTGTATTTTCCAAGTTTAAAAAAGGCCTGCTCATGAAGAAGTATGAAAACTGGTACATTAACTGTCCACCAAAATATTTCTTCCAGTATTCTAGGCTCACAATTGTTATTTCCCTTTTTGTTTGTAAGTCTGAATAAAACTATTAGTAGTAGTACAAATACATTAGGTATTAGTCTATTTTCCATTTCTATAACAAAATACCTGAGGCTGGTGTGTTAGCCTTTTCATCGCTATAACCAAAACACCTGACAAGAACAACCTAGAGGATGAAAGGTTTGGCTCACAGTTTCAGAGGTTCAGTCAAAGGCTGCCCAGCTCCAAGGCAGAAACATCATGGCAGCAGGGAGTGACTCAGTGGAGGCAGAGAAACAGAGAGAGGAAGAGACCAGGAGCATATATAGTTCCCAAGGCCACGCCCCCAGTGACCTACCTTCTCCAGCCACACCCTATTTATCTATAGTTACCACCCAGTAAATCCATTCAAATTATTATTAATCTATCATTGGATTTATCCACTGTTTAGGTTAGAACTCTGATTCAATTACTTCACTTCTGAATATTTCTGCATTGCCAACGCATGAGCTTTTCTTTTTTTTTTTTCTTTTCTTTTGGCAGTACTAGGGATTGAACCCAAGGGCATTCTACCTCTGAGCTATACCTCCAGCCCTATTTTAATTTTATTTGGAAACAGGGTCTCACTGAGTTGCAGAGGGCCTCACTAAGTAGCTGAGGCTGGCTTCGAACCTGTGATCCTCCTGTTTCAGCCTCCCAAGTACTGGGATTACAAGTGTGCGCCACCACACCCGGCTCCCAATAAATAGTTTAAATAAGAGAGATAGAGCCACCATGCTTGGCAACAAATGAACTTTTCTAGGGGACATTTCATACCCAAGCCATAACATCTGAGTAGTTTGTAAAGAAAAGAGGTTTATTTAGCTCACAGTTCTTAAGGTTCAAGAGTATGGTGCTGACTTCTGCTCAGCTCTGGTGAGGGCCTCCTGGTGAATGGCATCACAATGGCAGGAGCCTGCGAGGCAAAGATCACAAGGTTAGACAGGAAGCCAAAGAGGGAGGAGGGGGCAGTCTTGCTCTTTTTATAGCAACCCAACTTCATAAGATCCAACTCACTCCTTGTGTTACATTAATCTCTTCCTAGGGCAACAACGGCCTAATTACCTTACACTAAAGGCAACCTCTTAAAGACCTGCCACCTCTCACATCACCATACTAGGGAGCGAGTTTCTAGTTCATGAACCCTTGGGAGACACACTCAAATCATATCTAAACCACAGCACATAGTTATCTTTAGAGGCCTATTGTTTGTTTCAGAATTTCACTGAGTAGCCAAGACATAACCACCTTGTCTAAAAGTATGGCAGCAATAATTACATGTGAAAAATCTTCAATTGATTTTATTTTGAGGTCTCCACTAAACATAATGATTCCCATGCTATATAGACCCCACTGTTGATAGAAAATGATCATCACTTTTCAGCTCCTCACCTACCCCTTATAAAATGTCCTTGTTTTCCCTTCCCATATCACTGTAACATTAATGCAGTCACTTTTCTTCCTCTGCCTGAAAAAGGAGAACCTTGTGATTACTTAATCCCTATCTGAGAACTTTCCTTTTCCTTGCACACCTTCTAGGGACTACCCTGAATATCCTTGATTTAATTTTGTGATGGTTCATATTTAAAAAAGACATTGCCAACCAGGCTAAGGTGTCGTGGACTTGAATTTATCCATTCAATTTAAGTTTCTCACAGAAATTAAATCATTGTAGATGGCCATTAGTTAACAACAGATAAAAATATATGTACTGAAGCCACGCTTGTAATCCCAGTACTTTGAGAGGCGGAGACCGAAGGATCCGGGTTCGCAGCCAGCCTCAGCTCTCTCTCTCTCTCTCTCTCTCTCTCTCTCT
>PVJS01050236.1:0-14388 GCA_004027185.1 Glis glis | reverse complement strand
GGATCCTCCGGTCTCCGCCTCCCAAAGTACTGGGATTACAAGCGTGCGCCACCACGCCCGGCTAAATGGGGATAATATTAATAACTACCTCTTGAGTTGTGATAAGTGAGAGAATCCATGTAAAACACCTAGCACAGTGCCTGAAACGTGGCAACTCCTCCCACCTGTTCCCGTAGGTGATCCTATTAACATCAACTTGGATATTTTGCTACCAGATGAACAGCATATGTCTCCATCATCTTGCATCCTCAGGAACATGTAGTCTGGCTCAGATGGGCTCACTATTCAAGGCTTATGGACTTATATATGTTCAATACTTTTTTTACCATAAAAATCTTAATGAAAACAAATATAAACAATATTAATGAAATTATATTCCAATTTAGCTTCTAAATAGCTTTTTTTTTTTTTTTTTTGCGGTACTGGGGATTGAACCCAGGGGCATTCTACCTCCAAGCTATATCCACAGACCTATTTTTTATTCTTTATTTTGAAACAGGGTCTCACTAAGTAGCTGAGGCTGGCCGTGAACCCGGATCCTCCTGTTTCAGCCTCCCAAGTACTGGGATTACAAGCATGTGCCACCACACCCGGCTAAATAGCATATTTAAGTACGATTATTTAAGAAGAAACTTTTGAGTGAACCAAGAACAATTTGACACCTTCTCGTCATGTGGCCAGACCATTATCTCTCTGAAGGCCAGGGTCATGTCCATCTTAGCTATTACTGTGTCCCCAGGACCTGGCACGGTGCCTGACCATGGTAAATGCTTACTAAATATTTACTGAATGAATATATGAATGCTGATGAATGAATAAGCACATGGAGGCTGGGGAGAAAGCAGGCGCAGGACATTAGAGCCCAGGCGGGGGCTGGGGCCGGGTATGCAGTACTCAGGAGCTGGCTGAAAGGTGCTGTGGATCCAGGACTCAGTGTCTGGGAAGGTTTAGTGGAGAAGAAAGATGGAGACTCAGGTCCAAGAGTCTTGATGGAGACAGATGAGATCAGGATCTCAGTATTAGATGAGAAGCCCCAGGAGCACTGAGGAAGGAGCTTAGATATGAAGAGTTTGGGAGGCTCTGCTCAGGAGCTTGCTGGTCTCCGGATGGAGCAGACCTGATTCCACCGGCAGAGGCGACACCCCGGCTGAGCCATGTGGGGAGCAGAGCCCGAGGGGCGTCCCTGCCCTGGGTCTTCATCCCTAGCATAATTCACCTGCTTCTTCAAGCTCTGTCCACCACCCAGCCTTTGCTCAGGAGGCCCGTTCCTCACTTGCTTACCTCCCTTCTGTGGAGTTAAGAACCTCCTGGGGTCTGTGCATGACTTTAAGTTCAAGTCAGCTTGATGCTCAAAGACAAATATCTCTGGAAGTAATCCCTAATTAAGAGCAACAGGACCTAGATGGTTGCCTTCTAGAGATGGGGAACTGTGGTTTTTGGTACTGGGGATTGAACCCAGGGTCATTCCATCTCCAACCTACACCACCAACCCTTTGTGGCTACGGATCTTGCTAAGTTGCTGAGGCTGGCCTCAAACCTGTGATCCTCTTATCTCAGCCTCACAAGTACTGGGATTACAGACGTGTGCCACCATGCCTGGCTGGGGACCATGTTTTGCCTATCACTGTATTAAGAGTTCTTAGCTAGCTGGCATGCTCCGGCATGGCTGTAGTGATTATTAAAGTATTGCAATGCACCAGTGACTCGGGGTTGACCCCTGACACAGGTGTAGAGGACTTCTAGCATAATGTCCACAAGGTCCCAGGGTTCTTCCTGATGAGTTAGGGCCAATGCCTTACTGCTAAATGTATTGAAAACCACCTCCAGTTGTCCTTAAATGTCTCCTGGAATCTTTTAGCAATGAATGAATATGTAAGCAAAGGAATGTGAGGACAGAAGCCAGTTCATAATGTGTGGCGGGAACGAGTCCTTTGGCTATTTTCTGAAAATGCAGGTCTTCCTTGTATGCCACAGAGCTTTCTTTCCATTTTAAACAGCATTTAACATTGGTTTTGGAAGTCAAGGTCACCCTCTTAGTTGTACCTGGGCTTTTATACAACATGCTTCAATCACCTGTCTGGGGCAGTTGGCACAAAAGCTTTGTGTTGTGAGTAACGCATCCAGAGAACAAGCCGTATTTTTGCTTTACATACTTAAGTGAAGAAATGGTCCCCGACTGAACATAATGGAAGCCATTTGTTCTGGAAAAAGCAATTCAGAAAAAGACATCCCCTAAAAAGCCAGCGCTGTCCACTCAGAACTCCCTCCTTGGATGGCTGTGAAAGATGCGTGGGCTTAAGAGCTATTTGGAGGGGGGCCGAGGGTAATTTAATTTCCCATAATGGCAGCAGCGAAGAAATCTGTCTATTTGCTGTAACTGCTTGCTCCTGAAATGTGTGATTGGCCCCATCTGAGAAGTAACGGATGCTCCTTTCAGTGCCTGGCAGCCCTCATTTAGAGCCAGTTCGGAAGGGGTTTCTGCAGTTCTTAGCCGGAGTTGCAGGCTTTCAATCAGCGGACACGCAGAGAGAAGCTCCCGGTGTTTCAGAGGCTGCCCTGGAGCAGGCCTCACCCTCAAGTCTCGCAGCAGGGAAGCCCATCACACTTGACCGTCTTTTGTCACCCAGTTCTGCCGCAGCTCCCCAAAGGGAGCCATTTTGGCTTCTTGTACAAGGACCAGGCACCAGGCAAGGAGATTGCCCAGAGCTGCTCTCTTTTTTAATGTGTGTGTGTGTGTGTGTGTGTGTGTGTGTGTGTTACTGGGGATCGAACCTGGGGTATTCTACCTCTGAGCTACACCCCCCATCCCTTTTTTATTTTTATTTTGAAACAGCGTCTCGCTAGGTTGATAAGAGTCTCACTACTTGCTGAGGCTGTCCTCAAACCTGTGATCCTCCTGTCTCAGCCTTCTAAGTACTGGGATTACAGGCGTGTGCCACCATGCCTGGCTCATCTTGGCCTTTTTTCTATCAGATTTGGCAATGGAATTTCTTCTTCCTGTTGGAGCTGAGGTTTTCCTAACCCTAAAACCAGAGCCCCATGGCCTCCAGGTGGGCAGCAGAGATTCCTAAGGAAATTTCTTTGGAGCCCTAGGGGGAGAGGACAGGTGTGTGTGTGTGTGTGTGTGTGTGTGTGTGTGTGTGTATGTGTGTGTGGCAGGGGATGGGGGGTTCCAGCCCTCACCAGTTACTTGGGGGAGGATGGGGTGTAGCTCTCCTCCAATCCCTCAGGAGTGAGATTCTCAAAGTGCATCCCTGGCCCAAACTAGGAAACTGAACCAAACCCTAGCCTTGTGATGGGAAGCGGTGGTTTAGCCACTTTCAGGTTTTGTTCAAAGCTTCCTACGAGGGAGCCGCCCTCTCCCACAGGGGACGGCAGGGAAGCTCGTGCCCTCCCCAGAAATGACAAATGGAAAAGACAGAACAGACTCTGGCCAGGCCAGGACACGGTCTCTGGAAAGAGGTTGTTTTTGTCTCCATTGCCATAGAAAACATCCTCTCGACTTACTGAGGAGGGAAACAACATAATCACACCCGCTGGAGGTTACCAAGGTGAACCGAATCCAAGATTAAAATCTGCCAGCCCAGGGATGCAGGGACGCGTAGAAGGCCCAGAGAGGAAATCGAGTTTGCTATTGGTAAATTTTTTTTGGATGCTGTTTACGTTTGAACTTTTCTCTGTTTTCCTGTAGAAACTTCCGTACCCTCTTCCTGAGTTCCACAAAGGCCTGGACAATGCAGTCCCGGCGCTGCGGTAGGACATGGGCAGGGCCCCACCTTCCTCCTTCCTGCAGGGATATCCTTTCCTATAGACGAGGTAAGAATGCAAGGTTCATGTGAAAATGTTATTATATTCCTTATCTCAGTCATTTCGTGGGCTTTGCAGCTTGGCGACAATAAGTCCGCCTGGCCACATTCACAATAGAGGTGGCCCCAGTCCCTAGTTTTGGCTTGAGCTGTTTTCTCAGCTGAAGAGGGCAAACGGCTGTTAACAACGCTGCTTGTTTTCCAGGATCTTATCAGGATCTAAGGCCAGAGAGGGGGAGGGCTCCATTTTTTTTTTTCTCACTCTCTCATTGTTTCCAATGGAATTGGCAGGAAATGGGAGTCCTCCACCTGTCCCTCTTGGGAGCAAAATGGATCCGATTCCATTTTTCAGATGTATCCGCTACCACCAGAAGTTGGGGACATTTCCGTTCACCCCAAAACGAACGTGTCCTGCATTTACACAAGTGACGTCTTTCAGAATTGGAAGCGGGTCAAGTTGAAGTGGGGTCTTGGGGACTGGCGGCTGCGGTATGTGGCCTCACAGCATCTCAGCTTTGCTTCCCCTTCTTACTCACTCTTGATAAAGTGCCTTTGGGGACTGTGCACCTTGACTGACTCCACCAATTGTGTGTGAGTGTGTGGTGTGTGTGTGTGTGTGTGTGTGTGTGTGCACGCACATGTTTACCATCAGTGGCGCACACACTGGGAGAGTTAAAATCCTTTACTCAGAGCTTCACATAAATCGAAACATTTCCTATTCACAGCTGCCTGAGAGCATGTGCTTGAGGTGGGGTGAAGGATCCAGACAGAAGCTAGTTCCTTTCTCAAGAATCCTAGTACCTTAGTGGTCAACCCTACATTTTCCACTTCATCCAGTCCAGCCAATTCAGTCAGTGTGGATGAGAATCAGGGTCTGTCTAGATGCTTCATTTCATATGAAAGGAGCCCCACGTGAGCACCGTTTGAAGGACGCAGCCTTTTTACTTTCTGACGTTAAAGCCTAAATATAGGAATTGTTAAACCACAGTACCTCATAAACAGAGGGACCTTCCTATTCAACGTGAACACTCAGAACCTGAGTGTAGACTCAGAACCTGAGAAGTTACTAGATGAAGTCATGATACAATCCATTTCTAACTACCCTCAAGAGCACAAGAATTGGAAAAGGCAGTTTGAAACTCTAGTGGGGACCTGGTTTTCCTGGGCTGCACCATCCTCAACTCAGGAACTGCATAGTACCGAAGAGGCTGTGTGCCCACCTTATCTTGTTATGCAACCTCAGCTCCTCTGCCCCCCCCCCTTCACCTGTCCATGCTCTTCTGCTGGGAGAGGTTGTTTGCAAGTTGTCAGGAGAAACTCTCCAGCCCTGCTCTTCTCTGTGGGTCCTCAGGGGTGACCATAGTCCCAGACCTACCTGCAACTCCACCCTTTAGCTATGTTTTTTTTGTTTTGTTTTGTTTTGTTTTCTTGAGATACTGGGGATTAAACCCAGAGGTGTTCTACCTCTGAGCTACACCCCTAGCCTTATTTTATTTTTTTTTATTTTGAAGCAGGGTCTCACTAAGTTGCAGAGGGCCTCACTAAGTTGCTGAGGCTGACCTCAAATCTGCAATCCTCCTGTCTCAGCCTCCCAAGTACTGGGATTACAGGTGTGCACCACCACACCTGGCTCTTAGCTATGTTTGATGAGAGCCACCCACCCCTGTGCTCACCCTGGGGGCACCCAACTGCTATTCCAGATACATAAGTTTAATAGACCTGCCAAGAGCCCCCTGGATAGTATCCCTACCCCAGTGAGACAAGCAACTTTGGGGCAGTCTCAGAAGTTAGATCTGTGGGAGGAAAATATTTTAACACCCCTACGCTGTGTGAGCCAACACTTCCCCCAACCCCGACCTTTCCTGTCTCTCCTTGGCAGCTCCCATGTTTCTGCCTGCTTTGAAGCAGCTGGGCTCTTCTGTGCTGACAGGCTCCGAGAAAGGATGTCACAATAGAAAACAGCCAGGAAAAGTCTTTTCCTGAGTTTTGAGTTTCAAAGGCTTTAGTCCATTAGGGAAATGGGAAAGACCCAAACAAAGAACAAAATATAGCCGGGTACAGTGGTGCATGCCTGTAATCCCAATACTTGGGAGGCTGAGACAGAAGGATCACAGGTTCAAGGCCAGCCTCAGCAATTTAGACAGACTCTCAGTAACCTAGTGAGACTTTGTTTCAAAACAAAATGAAACAAAAAGTCTGGGGGTGTAGTTCAGAGGTAGAATGGCCCTGGATTCAACCCCCAGTACCAAAAAGGAAGAAAAAAGAAAGGATAAAACATTCGGCAGAAATATGCATTAAGACAAAATTCCTTACCAGCCATATCCCCCCGAGCTTCCAGAATCAGGGAGAGCCACAGGGAAAGAAAAATCGGTGACAGCCAATATCTGAAGGGACGCCAGAGACATGAGCAGATTAGGATCCACAGACCACCCACGATCCACTCACAGAGGCTGCATGTTACTGGTGCACGGGCCACACTATAGCCGCATCTATTGGCACTTGATGAGTTCTTCCTAGGACAGCTGTCAGCATTTTTCTTGCTGATGATTTAGCAGGAATGACAACTATCTGTGGCCTCAGACTTGGCCATGTCACAGTTGGACTTACCACTTTGGTGGTCAACCCAACGTGCACTATCTCAGGGTGCTCGTGAGCCCCCGAGAGGAAGGGCATGCCACCCTCCTCCTTGGGCACCTGGAATGGAACCAACTCAAGGTTTTTCCCAAATAAGTGCTTAAGCCCTACCCTACCTCAAGTCCTCCTGATTACATGACCCTTTGACCTTCTTCAGGGAGCCATGTTGCTCTTCCATTTTGAAGAACTTCGGACTGCTTCCTACAGAGTCAGTCCAGTGATCCATTTGGGTGGTTCTACCCTGTCTTGCATTCCCAGCGTCTGATCTAACCTTGGCTCTCATCTTGCGTTCATGTCTGGTTTTCCAGATTCTCATGCCCCTCACCATAGAACCCTTACCTCCCAGCTCCCAGTCCAGGTTTTGTATCAGCCTTCTTCCCTCCTTTACTGGGGTGTCAGTCCTCATATTTCAGCCACCCTCCTTTTCATGGGAACATCAGTTCCATACCTGGAGGTCTCTAACCCCAAGGAGCCCTCGAATTGCACCCCCCTATCTTACCTAAGATGTTGTGGGTTACAGTTCAAATGGAGTCCTCAGGGCCACGCCGTAAGTTCCAGAAGGAAGAGGTTCTGCCTGGGATGAGTCAAGATATTATTGTGTGTGTGTGTGTGTGTGTGTGTGTGTGTGTGTGTGTGTGTTACGAGGGATTGAACTCAGGAGCATTCTACCTCTGAGCTACTGCCCCAGACCTATTTTATTCTTTATTTTGAAAGATGGTCTCACTAAGTTGCAGAGGGCTTCACTAAGTTGCTGAGGCTGGCCGTGAACCTGCGATCCTCCTGTCTCAGCCTCCCAAGTACTGGGATTACAAGCATGTGCCACCACACCTGGTTAAGATATTATATTATAAATTGAATATGCCTTACCCAAAATGCTTGAGACCTTGAGATCAAATTTTGGATCTAGAGTTTCATTTATGTAATGAATTATCTTCAGTATGGGACCCAACTCTAAACACAGAATTCATTTATGTTTTGTATATACCTTATACACATATCTCAAAGGTAACCTTATACAATATTTTCAGTGGCTTTTTGTCCACAAAACCAAACTTGTGTACATTTAACCATCATAAAGCAAAGGAGTCACCATCTCAGCCACCAATGCGGTATTGGGTGTTGCTATCATTTCTGATGCTACTACTATGCAATGGCTTTCTTACATGTATTATCATGTTTTGACTGCAACCCATCACATGGGGTCAGGTATGAAATTTTTCTACATGGCATCATGTTGGCACTCAAAAAACTTAGGATTTTGGAGCATTTCAAGTTTTGGATTTTCGGACTAGGGATTCTCATCCTGTAATAGAACAGGTTGGACCACGGCTGGCCAACTTTCCTTCTCATCTCCATGGAGTTCCTTTAATACGCTCTAGCCTCCCATGTGACTGTGCGGTTAGACCATTCTGGAGACAAGCTGTCCCCCCTCCTCACTGGGGGAAGGGTAGTGGATGGTGGCCTCAGGCCCCAAGGAGAGGGGCCCGGAACCACCTAGTCTACAGGTAGGTTTGAGAGGGGTACGGGAACAGAGCTGAGACTTTGAACTAGAGACTAACGGGTGTAGAGAAACCATCTCGCTCTCCAGTGCTAATGTTCTCTGATCTTGTCTGCACTGAAAAGATGAAAATGGAAACCACCAAGTGGAAGTATCACTTTGGCTGATGTCACATACTTGGTGTACTGTTTATTTTCATCTCTGCACCTTCCCCTCGCTCTTCTCTGCTTCATAGAGGCCTTGAGAGGCTTAATTAGTGTTCATAAAGTGTTCTACAGGTCTCAGATGAAAGTTACTATAAAAGCACAAGGGTGATCATCCTCACAGACCCTAATATGATGAGAAATTCTATACAGTTTGAAGGGAGTATTAACCATATTTAAAGGTACAAGTATTAACTATATTTGGTGTGTGTTTCAAAGTTGCCACTACCTGGGGGGGGGGGGGAAATTCACCATGAAAGTTTTTTTTTCATGGTAAAATTTTAAAAGGATTCATTTTTTTTAAAAAAAGTTAAAAGCAAACATCGAGGAATTATAAGTGACAAGGAAAGCAGACTAGTCAGCAGAAACAAAGCCGGTCCTCCACCAGGTGACAGCACGGCCAATTTTTATGTATGGTTTTCAGGTCAAGTCTATTGAAGGAACTGTTGGGCCCATGAGCCGTCACTGTGGTGTCCTTTCTCTGAGTTGAACACTGACTGAAAGTGATGGAGGCTTGGGTTAAGGCTGGAAATTTTGTATTAGGATACAAAGGTTTTGGGGGTAAATGATGGTAGCAAGGGGGGGGGGTTGGGGGTGGGAGAGAGTAATGTTGTAGAACATTTCTTCTATCAATTGCCCCAACAGGAATATTTATCTTTGTAATTTCACTGCCTGGCTTCTAATCACAGGTAAACTTGGAGGCAAGTTTACCCGGGATCTAACTTTTTTGTGCCTTAGTTTCTTCATTTGTCAAATATAAATAGTGAATCTGGGCGTGGTAGTGTACGCTTGTAATCCCAGTACTCAGGAGGCTGAGACAGGAGGATCACAGGTTCGCGGCCAGCCTCAGCTACTTAGTGAGACCCTCTGCAACTTAGTGAGACCCTGTTTCGAAATAAAGAATAAAAAATAGGGCTGGGGGTGTAGCTCAGAGGTAGAATACCCCTGGGTTCCATCCCCAGTACTGCAAAAAAAAGTGTGTGTGTGTATATATATATAGTGAAAATGTCTACCTAAGAGGGTTGGAGTAAGGATAAATGAGTTCGTAGGAAAGCACTGGCACATAGAAAGTCCTATGGAAGCTTCATTATCATCATCATCATCACCGTCGTCATAGTTATCACTTTAGCCCGCCTGTGGAAACTTCCTGAACAGGGAATTCATTGGTACCTGAATGAGCACCACACAAGTTTCAAAGAAGGTCTAGGGACTTGGGGGAGAGGAAATTGAGAAGAGGTGGAAGAAAGATAGAGCTGCTATGAAAATTTTCATGGACAGGTTTTCGCCTGTCCCGAAAGCTTCTTCACCCTACTCCACCCCACCTGGCACCGCTATTCAAACAAGATTCAGCCTATTGAAGCTGAACACAAGGTTCTTTTTTTTTTTTTGCGGTACCGGGGATTGAACGCAGGGGCGTTCTACCTCCGCGCCACGCCCCCGGCCCTATTTTTTCTATGCTTTATTTTTGAAACCGGGTCTCACGAAGTTGCGGAGGGCCTCGCTAGGTAGAGAGAGAGAGAGAGAGAGAGAGGAGAGAGGAGAGAGAGAGATTGATCGCACGCGCATGCGCGCTGAGGCTGGCCGCGAACCCGGATCCTCCGGTCTCCACCTCCCAAAGTACTGGGATTACAAGCGTGCGCCACCACGCCCGGCTCACAAGGTTCTTTAGAGTAAGAAGCTACTTGCATACTTAAGAAGGGAATTACAATATAATTCTACTGTCCACGGGTAAGTCTTTGCAAAATACCTTTTTTTTTTTTTTGCAATACTGGGATACTGGGGATTGAACCCAGGGGCATTCTACCTCCTAGCTACACCCCCAGTCCTATTATTTTATTCTTTATTTGGAAACAGGGTCTCACTAAGTTGCGGAGGGCCTCACTAAGTAGCGGAGGCTGGCTGCGAACCTGTGATCCTCCTGTCTCAGACTCTCAAGTACTGGGATTACAAGCATGCGCCACCACACCCAGCTTAAAATACCTCTTTTGTTAGATGATTGAGCCTATGGTGTGGTGTAAGCTCCTTACCTTTGCTTCTCAGTCTGGAATTTGACTTTCTTCTTTTTTAAAAAATTAATACTTTTTTTTGCTACTGGGAATTGAACCTAGGGGCATTCTACCTCTGAGCTATACCCCCAGCCCTATTTTATTTTTTCTTTTGAAACAGGGTCTCACTAAGTTGCTGTGGGCCTCCTTAAGTGGCTGAGGCTGGCCTCAAACATGCAATCCTCCTGTCTCAGACTTCCAAGTACTGGGATTACAGGCATGCCACACCGCGCCCAGCTTTAATTTGACTCTCTATTCCACAACGTTATACTCTTCTCAAGTTATACTGGGCTCTTCCATGGATCTTCCACAAGCTTATCACTACCTCCCGCGGTGCTCAAACTGCTTCCCTAACAAGAGCAGTCCTTCCTGCTAGTCCTTGCCTATTTACATCCTATCCTCCGAGTGTAATTACTACCATCTTTCCATAGAACAACCAAGAAACAACTATGAAACTTTAAAGCATGACGATTTTGTTCATTAATTATCAAACCCAGATACACAAAACACAGGACCAGGAACAACAGCAGGGGAAGGACCAAGGATTACAATGTGCCACTGAGGTCCCTGCACATTGGGATGAACGTTCTTCATAGATGCAGTCTCAGTGTCACATCCAGGTCTCCATCCTGCAGCTGCACTATCACAAGTGTGTAACATTGCACATCTGAGATATCCACGGCCCAGTGTTTATAATGGTGGAAAACTGGGAAAACCTAAGAGGCCCCCAATATGGTGCTGAGTAAATTTATTATCATGGATCCATAAACCAAAGTGCTGAGCAGACGATAAGAGGAGTGAAATAGAATAATATGTGTTGACACCAACAGGTATGATGTATGGTTGTGTGACAAAAGCAACCTACAGAATAGTATATGTGGTGTGATTCTGTTTATGCTACTTAACATATTTTATGTTTAGAGAAACCTCTGGAAATATATTCACTAAACCAATAGCATGGCTCTGTCTGTGGGGGGAAGATTGTTGGCAGGGGAACTCCCACTTTTTACTATATTGCTGGACTTCATACAAGAAGCTTTTATTACCTGTATGATAATAGTAATAACGGCTATTGTTCATTGAGCCCTTATCGGTGCCAAGGATGCCATGAAGTTCATGTGATAACCCTCACAATAAAATACCATAACGATTTTTATGGTCCCTATTCAATGGATAAGAAAACCGAGAGACAGATAGGTTAAGTCATTCGCCTAAAGTTATAAAGCTGTCAGAACTGGGATTTGAATCAGATAGTTTAGCTGTATGAAGCATGCTCTTAATCATTGCGCTACAATCAAAATAAATACTAATGATTTTTAAAAGCCTCGTCTTCCTTCAAGACACACTTCAACTCTCACTTCTGTGATGCTATTTCTGACCACATCATTCAACATTTACTAAATACCTATTGTGGACAACAGGCTTGTTTCGGATATTGCAAAGAATACAAGTCAAATGGACCATAACCCTTGCCATCCAAGAGCTATGGTTGGTCTAGCAGGGGAGAATAAAGCGATCTCCAAAATCAGAGTGGAGCGTGCCATAAGACAGACACAAAACCTGACAAGGGGCGCAGAGAAAGGGCAGGTGCTTCCAGCTCTGGGAAGCAGAGGGTCTCCAGAAAGGCAAATCATTCTGTTTTCCTGAAGCAAAGGGGAGTAACGGACAAACCTGCCAAGATGGCGGCGAAGGGCTTGACAACCTGCTGAGGTCTTTCCTACTGCTTGGTAGGAAATGGGACTCCATGAAAATACACTGAATAGTCTACGGCCATACCACCCTGAACGTGCCCGATCTCGTCTGAAAATGCTTTCCAAATGTGTTTTTGTGCTCTCTCCTCACATGGACAGGAAAAAACAAAAGCAGGGACCCTATAACACATGCAACGTATCATTATGGTTAGAATATAGAATAACCCCTGGAAAAACTCATGTATTGGAAATGCAAAAATGTTCAGAGGTGAAATAATTGAGTCAGGGCCCTTATCTCATCAGTGGATAAGTCCACTGAGGATTAATAATTTGGGTTTCCTGGGTGGCAATGAAGGCAGGTGGGGTGTGGCTGGAGGAGAGGTTACTGGGGGTGTGGCCTTGGGAACTATATCTGTCCCTGGTCACTTCTTGTCTCTTTCTCTCTCTCTATTTTCTGGTGGCCATGAGATGACTTGCTCTCTTATGGCACACGCCATGCCGCCATGATGGCTACCTTGGAGTTGGCCCACTATGGACTGTACCTCTGAAACCATGAGCCCGAATAAACCTTTCCTCCTCTATATTGTTCATGTTTTTGCTCATAGCAATGGAAAAATGAACTAAAACACATATAACACACACACACACACACACACACACACACACACATATATAAACACACCCACACCAAGTAATAGGGTTTGAATTAATAGCTACTAATATTCTGTTATTCTCTGGGAGTAGACTGAGATGATATTTATAGTAACAAACTACAATGCATGGCACCTTACAACTTTACACTCTTCCACAGAGCCATTCCAATTCCGACTTTTAAAACAATCTTCGAAGGTAGATAGGATATTACCTTTTATAGAGGAGAAAATAGATTAGGTGAGGTTAAATGTCCTGCCCAAAGTCACTTAGCTTCTGCGCTCTAGAATCTCGGCTTAAACCCAGGTATCAGATTCCAAGTCTGGTGCTCTTTCTGAAGTTAGAGAAAATTCCAGATTTCCTAGGACAATGCTCTCCTAAAAGCACAATCTAACCTTTGTGTTAAACATTGCTTTTGAGAGGATCAGTGTTTCAGAAATTCCACCCGTCTCTTGAGCATATAAAGGGGGTAAGCAGGCAGGACTAAACCTGCTTTCAAGTTGGGTAACCTTAGCACAATTTATCAGCATGTCAGAGCTGAGGACAACAGGAGATGGAGTGTAGACCCTCATGGGATGCTGTCACCACCCACTGTATCCCCTCATGTCTGAGTTTCCTGTACCTTCTGTTTTAAGGTTGCATTAAATTGTGCTGCCCTTGCATTCATCCATAAACACTTTGATGTGGACTTGGGTTTGAAGTCACACATTCTCTGACTCACTTCTACTTCAAAGAAACTAATTATGAAAGAGCTCACCCCAGGTATGTCAAAATTCTAGAAATCATTGACAATATCCTACTAATTGTTGTAAGAAGCCATTCAGGGCATGACAGCATGCATAAAAATACTGTTTGTGAGCATGTCTAGCCAGTGCCAGGAACGTGTAGTCACTTAATAACTGATCATTTCTGAGCAGTGTCTGAGCCAGACCTAGCCTAGGTGCCAGGAATAGAGCAATGCACAAAACAGGCCAAGAGGGGCTGGAGATGTAGCTCAGTGGTAGAGTGTTTGCCTTGCAAGCACAAGGCCCTGGGTTCAATTCTCAGCACCACAAAAACAAAACAGGCCAGGTTCCTACTCTCAATCAAGAACAAGAAGTCAGAGATTAAGTGAGTAAATAAACAAAGTGTCACAGGTCCTAGAAAGGGCTATGAAGAGAACAAAGAAGGTCACATGGTGGGACGCAACTGTGGAGTGACTTTAGACATGCGAGTCAGGGAAGGTCTCGATGTGGAGACATCTTTGGAGGGCCAGCCATAGAGAGGGCTATGGGATAGTCATTTGGGCAATGGCACACAGAGTCTTCACTTGTAAGGGACTGAAAGAAGTGATGTGACTGGAATATAAGCAAGAGGGAGAAGCTAAAACTGAATTCTAGAAAGGAGGTGGCCGCCAGATCACAGAAGGTCTTTGTAGGCAGAAAAGAAGGATGGGTATAGTCAAGTGTGATGGGAAGTCCCTGGAGGTTAAGACAACATGCCTTAAAAGCTGACTGGCTGCTGGGTAGAGGGAGGAGCGTAGAGGATCATGTCTCAGTCAGCTTGGGTAGTTACAACAAAGTGCTATAGATGGAGTGACCTGAATAGTAAACATTTACACCTCACAGTTCTGGAAGCTGGAAGTCCAAGACGAGGTTGCTGGCAGGCTCTGTTCTTGGTGAGGTTTCTCTTCCGGGTTTGCAGCAGGCTGTACCTTGTCGCATGGTCCATATGACCTCCTCTTTGTGCACCTGCGCTGAAAGAGCTCTGTGGGGTCTCTTTTTTTTTTGTTTTTGCGGTACCAGGGATTGAACCCAGGGGCGTTCTACCTCTGCGCTACACCCCCGGCCCTATTTTTTATACTTTATTTTGAAACCGGGT
>PVJS01050235.1:0-14390 GCA_004027185.1 Glis glis | reverse complement strand
TCTCTCTCTCTCTTTCCTTCCCTGGGTTTTAAAGTGTTTCCAAAAATTCATGTGCACCAGTAACTTCAGAAAATGACTGTACTTGAATATTGAGGCTTCATGGTTTAAATAGTTAAGCATCTAGCAATGAAATTGTCCCTCACTTCCCCTGTTCCTGTCTCTTTCAGTAATTTTAGCCTTGAGTTGTAAGAGTTCTTTATTTTTTTGTGATAAGTACTTTATCAGCTCTAATATTTCTAAAAAATGTCTGTATTATCTTTTATCTTTCTTGATGGCCATTATTTTTAACTTTGATAAAGTCTAAGTTATTTCTGTTGCTTTTATTATGTGTCCTTTATGTGTTACATCTAACAAGGTTTTGCCTACAACAGTATAATTAAGACTCACATGTTCTTAAAGACTTTTATGGTTTTCACTCTTCCCTTTATGCTTGTGTTCCATTTTAAATTAATTTTTTATGTGGTGAGCCATAAGAGTCAAAATCTACTATTTTGCACATAGGTATCCAGCACCATCATTGATAAGACTATTTTTTCCATTGAATTTCTTGGCAGCCTTGTGGAAAAGCCAATTAACTATAAATATTAGAGTTTATATCTGGACCTTAATTCTATTCAATTGATCTATGCATCTATCCTTATGACATTATCACTCTGTCTTATTATAGCTAGAGAGCAAATTTTAAAGGTGTTAAGATTGAGTCCTCAAACTTTGTTACTGTTTTTCAAGATTATTTGGATGGAGTGGGGGGTTTGCATCACCACATGAATTTTAGGACTATCTTGTCCAACAGCTGGAATTTTGTCAGGGCTTGCATTGAACCTGTGGATCAATCTATTGTCTTCCCATCTTCACAATATTAAGTCTTTCCTTGCATGCATATGGTATTTTTTACTTATTTAGGACTTCAAAATTTTTTATTAATGATGCTTGTGAGTTTTGAATACAAGATTTACACTTATTTTGTTAAATAAGCCTTTAAATATTTTATTTTTATATGAACTATAAGGGGGTTATATTCTTAGTTTTATTTCTTTTTCTCTGTTTTCCTGGTACTCCTATTTCACATAGGTTGGTGTGTTTAATGATGTCCATGATCTTCTCAGGCTCTGTTCCTTCTTTTTCATGTCTTAGTCTGTTTTTCAGAATGTGTGATCTCTGTTGGCTTATCTTTAAGCTCACTGATCTTTTATTCTTCCAGTGTAAATCTATTACTTTGTCCCCCCAGCAAACTTTTCATTTCAGGTATCAGAACTTTCAACTCCAGAATGTCCATTTGTTTGGTTTCATGAAATAATTTATGTCTCCTGATTATTTCTATTTCATGAGATGTTGCTCTTATATCTGTCTTTCCTTCTGTAAGTATGCTTTCTTTTAATTCTTTTATTGTATTTATACATTATCTTTAATTGCTCTTTTGAAGTCTTTCTCTGTGTCTGACACATAGGCTCTTGCAAAGGCTGTTTCTCTTCTTGCCCTATTCCTTTGTATAGGTCACATTTTTCCTGTTTTTGGTTTGTTTGTTTTTGTGTGTATTTTTTTTCATGTTTCTTAATGTTTTGCTAAAAATCAAACCTTTCAGGTAACATAATAGAGCAACTCCAGCCATGATCACGCCCCTCCTCGCAGGGCTTTTTGCATTGTTGTTCGCTTGCTGTTTTTGCATTGTTGTTTGCTTGCTTATTTGTTTAGTGGCTTGCTGGACTCTATTTCAGCATTTTTCGTGCAGTATGTACCCTTTGCTGTCCATCCTCAGAGGGCCCAATCTTGGACATATGCACACTCTTCGGGAATAGTGTTGGATTGAACAGGGCTTTGTTTAATTGCCTATTTGGGCTTTCTTTTAAGATGTCTCTCTGTGTCTGCACTAGTTGTTTGGGGATTGTCCTATAGCTAGAACACCAGTGGAATATAAGGTTCTCCATAGTCTGATCCGGGCCCTGTTGCAGAGGTCTTTTTTGATGCTAGCTTTTGAAACTTATTCCAATGCAAAAGAACATTCCTTAGCTGTCTCTTTCTCTGTTTCTCTCTGTTTAACTTCTACTGGGTACACAGTTGAGCTAGGTGCTCTCAGGCAACTCTTTGCTATTCTTAATTATTTACTGCCATAAGTTTATTGTTTACAACAGAGCCTTTAATCTTGAAATTTCCTACATGCTGCTTCAAATAAAGTGATCTATTTTGCTATTTGGGATAGCTACAGAGTATTCTCTCTCTCTCTCTCTCTGTCTCTCTCTGTCTGTCTCTCTCTGTCTCTCTCTCTGTCTCTCTCTCTGTCTCTGTCTCTCTCTGTCTCTCTCTCTCTCCCTCCCCCCCCACCTGTCTCAGCCACACAACCTAATTCTTTCCCTGGGACCAATCTCTGTGCCACTGCTCTGGAGTTAGGAGTGGCCCAATTTCCTCATGGTGACTTTCCTGCATTCCTAGTAGGGTACTGAGAAGGCGCAATATCCTGTGGTCTTCTTAGCTTGCATTGCTTGGAGTGCAACATCTATGAGCTAAGATAAAGAAAATTAGAGTTCTGTATTCTTAGCTTGCTGCCCCTGGAGTAGAGCTTCCACACTGTAAGAGGGGTAGGGAAGAGGAAAGGAGCCACCAGTCCCTCAGCTGTTTTGTCTGGAGTGGAGCTTCTGCAACATGGATCTGAGGTTGGGGGATGAGAAGTTCTGGCAGTCTGCTCTCCAGGAGAGATTATAGTCCTCACTAAGAGCTGGAAGAATAGAAGTCCTGTATTACAGGGTGCATCAGTAGGAGTAGAGCTTCCATTTCACAAAGTGTGGAAAAGGAGGACAGAAGAGGAGAGGCTCCATGGCTTAAATATCACACACTCCAGTTCTCACTGAGATTTAGGAGCATACCTTGAATAAATGGTTTCCATTTCTTGTATGCCATTAGAACAAATACCAAAGGCATTAAATGCTTTGAAAAATTTTTATGCTTTTTTTTTTACCAGTTATAGTTTTGTTTCTTGTTGTTGGTTTGTCTTTCTTTCTTTCTTTCTGTCTGTCTGTCTGTCTTTCTTTCTTTCTTTTTCTTTTTTTCTTTCCTTTTTGGTGAGAAGTATAACTATCTATGCAGACATTCCAGAAGTGTTTCCAAACATATTGCAAGCAGTAAAAGACAAGTTTTTTTTGTTTAGAAAATATATTTAAAAATTAAAAGAACATTGATAGAAAATATTTTAAAGTAAAAATATAAGTGAAGACACTTAAAAATGTAAAAAACATTACTAAAAATTCATAGTTTCTAAAATATTGAATTATATCAAAATAAAATTATAGTATATGATCAATAATGTAACTATTGATAGCATCTTTATGGCTCTTAGAGGATGATAATAGTTAAATGAAATGTACTAGCTGGATACTTACAAAAAAAGACAGAAAAAGAAAAGTGCAGATACTCTAAACTTCTGATTTGACTGTGGATATAAAGTCTCATATATATGCAGGTTATTTAAGATTATTGGGTTCTTTAACCTTTACATAATCAAAATCTGTTTTATTTGTAATACTTATGCAGCCTGTAGACAAATGTACTTTTTATAAATTAGCTCATTTCTACACATTTTGGCAGTATGGTAAATATTTTTTGGTAATACTATTTAATATTACCATACATTAATTTTATTTTTAATATTCCAAAGTACATAGTTTTCCTTAAAAGTAATCATTTAGGAGTTATGTGATACCATTTATAGTCATTATACTTGAAGAAATACTGCCATAAATTTACAAATTTATCTTCTGAAACAGATGTTCAAAGAAATGAAAAAAAAGTTGTTGAACAATATTTTGGTACCAAGTTTATTCTTGTATGACTGAAAAAAATTTGAGAAGCTTTATTTTAGATTTTTTAAATTAATTTTTAATAAAGAGCAATGAAAATATAAAAGCTGGGAAATTGCTGGGCATGGTGGCACACTCCTGTCATCCCAGTACTTGGGAGACTGAGACAGGAGGATCACAGACTGGAGGACAGCCTTAGCAACTCAGAGAGACTCTTAGCAACCTAGCAACACCCTGTTTCAAATCAGTAAATTACAAAAGGGTAGGAGGTGTAGCTTGGAGATAGAATGCCACTTGTTTCAATCGCCAGTACCACAAAATAAATGAATAAATGAATGAATGAATAAATAAATAAAAATAAAAGCTGTGAAATCTAATTAAAGAAAATGATAATTACTAGTAAAATCTGTCTGAAAGTGAATGTAGTTTTCGTTATGAGTATGTTTTCCCCCAAAGATGTTCAAAATGCTTATAGTTCTAGTGCTTGAAAAATAATATTTTAAAGTTTCTTTAACATAAAACATTGTAGTTATTTAAAAAGTATGTAAATGCCAAGTGCTATTAGTGCTTGTTTTGGGTTTTACCATTTAACCTGATGCTACCTACTATAAGCCATATGTGGCAGCGTTTGAAGAAAATCAAACAGATGTTTTCTGTCTCCTATACACAAAAGTAGTGTCTCATGTTTGTATGTTGGGAACTCTAGAAATCCCCTGGGAGTTCCAGATGGCTCTCAATGGATGCTACCTGTACCCTTGTGTTCAGTGGTGTTAAATATAATTTTGTTAGCATAATCCCTTGTATAGATTTTAATATCCTTGAGATGAGAAATTACAGTAAGATATATTATTCTTTTTGTACCATGTGAATATTGAGTGACATATGTTAGAAGTATATAAAAGTACATAACATATTGGAATCTATTTTAAATATATGTTATATTTATGTATAATATTGAATTTTTTCTACATGAAGTTTGAAAAAATCTGGCAATTAATATGTTATTTGTACATACACAGAAAGATGCCATATTTTCACAGGTTCATTTACATAGGGACACTTTCCAATGTGTGGCCTTTCTTTTATAGCATGCAATAATTTGGGCAGTATCATAGCATAAATAAAACATTGAGTTTAGAATTATCAAAATGCCTATTATTATAAAGAAGCAAATGATCAGTTTTCCATGCATATTATCATATCTGGGCACATAGAAAAGAAATATAAAAATATAAAGATCTGAAATAATATGGATTTATGTAAATGCTATGCAATGCACTCAAAATATAATGAAAAATTTGGTTTATATTACAGTTAATAATGGAAAAATACTTTTCCTTGATATATACAGATCACTTTGGAAACAGATTGAAAAGATTTGCCTTACCCAGGTACTCCTTGATGATTCTTTCATATCATATTTCTAGCATCAAGCCTGATATTAAATGGTTTCCCTTTTTGAAATATGCATGGGCAAAAGGTTTATGCTGCATGAAGCACCAAGAAGAATCATGGAACTCACAAATGTCTGTCACCCCACAACTGATTTATCGCATCTGAAAATATTTCAAGATAGTATATTCCTCCTTCAATACAAGTCAGATAAGACCTGTCTGCCAAAGAGAGCTGAATACAGCTGTTTCAAGTCTCTGTTTTCCCAGTTCTATGGATTGGTGAAGCCTGAAATCTTCCAGTATTCAAGATTTCTATAGATTTGAGGTGTATGTGCATACTTTGTATCTTCCATCTCTGGCCTCTAGTGTCTAAAATAATTGTTTTTTCCAAACCTCACCAATACTCTGCTGCATTCTGCATCTTTTTTAACATGTGCTTATGAAAAATTGCCAATAAAAGTATCATGGAAATATCAGAATTTATAGAAGGTGTGTGTGTGTGTGTGAAATATATAGAGAAGTAACTGAGAAGTAGTGGGATGTGACTTCTTTATATTATGTGAGAATTGTTTATAAATTATAAACATAACAAATGCTCTATCTAAATTTAGAAATCACTCAACAAAATTTATCAGATTTATAGAACTTCAATGTTTTCCTATGTTAAAAAAGAAACCTAACAAATTTCATAACCAAGGTTAATGTGTGGCTATGACTTAAAGTTGTTAATGTAAATGTAGTATGATAAATGCAGAATTCATGCATATATTCAAATATACATGTGCGCATACTTTAGAAACTCGCTAAAGTATAAAACCACATATGAGAAAAAATAGTCTTTTTCATCTCTATAAGTCCAGGAGAATTTATCTTATATTTCTAAGAGCTAAAATATATTAATTATAGAAAGCATACCAGTCTTTGAAAAATTTTATATACTTAATATAAAAGTTACAGTATTAATTTTCTATGACATAAAGTGCTTATTTGGAATCAAGTATTTATATTTCTCTTAACTGAATCCTATCAAAGTTAAAATTTCTAAAGATCTTAAAGTAGGTAATATATTTCTTAGGTTTCAGGCAGTTAACTTCATGTCTCTCAATACCTATGATGAATTGATTAAAGTCTTAATTTTTAATTCATATATTTAGTTACATATTTATTTTTCTATGGAAATGTCAAGAACATGAGATACTCAGTGTTCTGTTATCTAAAAAACACATACAAATCAGTGTTTTCAGTTGTGTTTAAGCAGGTTTTGCCTTAACACTGGTGTTAAAATTAAGCAAATATAATA
This sequence comes from Glis glis, assembly GCA_004027185.1. Taxonomy (NCBI): domain Eukaryota; kingdom Metazoa; phylum Chordata; class Mammalia; order Rodentia; family Gliridae; genus Glis; species Glis glis. The sequence goes on along the minus strand of PVJS01050235.1, from coordinate 7,908 downwards.
TATTGGTACATGTTGGCAAGGATAATATGTGTTGGCTATGCAGGAATTTATACTTTTAAAAGGGAAAATGCAAATTCCTGTGCATAAGTTAAAAATAAATGTTATTTTGCTTCTGATAAATATATACTGGACCTTTGTAAGCATTGGAACACTTACAGGATGCAGTGAGAGTCAGTATTAAAGTTATCTGAGAATATTTCTCAGATTAGTTTCTGATGTTTTGTATTGATGTTGCTGGTTATTTCATAGCAACCAACACCATAAAGAATCATGAAGAAGACTAGAAAAACTTATATTAGTTGCTGATCTAAGTGCAAATAGACTAAAGTTTTTATTTAGTAAACTGACTTCTATTTCTTCATCACAATCAGACTTAACTTTTACTTTTCATTTCTGTGCATTTTTATTTTTATTCTCCATTTTACAAGGGTTAAAATTGGGATAATGAGTGAAGAGATTAGTCAGTATTAATCTTCAAGATAAATAACAATATGAAGAACTTTACCTATATGTATAAATTAAGATCCTCAGTATCACTTTTCCATTTGTATATTGCTGACTATTCTTGTCCATATAATCAAGCATTGAAAAAGATATAAATGATACAAATTTTAGAGAAGGAGAGACAAAAGAGCCACTGTTATGAGTCATATGCATGCCTTTTCTTAGTTTTTTTATCTTCCCAGAATATTTTTAATTTACAGTGGTTTTTGCATTTTGAACATATTTATACATGACATATTTTCAGTGATGACCATGTTTTTAATGTAAAATTATGAAAGAGGTATCTATAAAAAGTAATGCTTTCATGTGATATCCTGTTATTAATTTATCAAATAAAAAATCATTGTCAAATTTTGGGTATGTTTATCAATTACCAATATATCAAAAAGTCTTTTATTTTTGCAATTATGTCTACTCTAGATTTTTTTTGTTTAAGTGTTCTTCATTTTTTAAAATTATGGTCAAGGTAGATGTTAATTTTATTTTTATATCCACACTGTACAAAGTACCGTAGATATAAATAGATAATATATGTGTGCATACCAGACAGACAACAGACACACAAACACATGTGCATGATTTATCAATTCCTCCATTTCTTTCCCTACACTCAATTGGCTTATAAAATGTCTGGCAAAAACAGGCTAACTATTCTGGCTATCTTTTACAGTTGGCATTCATGGGCCAGAAAGGTCAGCCTAACTAAAAGGCCAGGCAATTTGTAGTGAATTCTATTTAATAAAGCAACAAAAATAATGCATGTGGTAATCTTTCACTGACTTAAGAAGGCAAGGCAGCTCTATGAAAAGAATCCTGTGTTATTAATTTATCACATGGGACTCAGAGTTATGTTGACTGGATGGTGCATTAAAGTGTTGCAGCATCCAGAGCGAAATGAACATGCTGCTTTAAGCAACTGAAAGCCAGAGGCTAGGAGATTCAACAGGATAACTATCGGGATCAAAAGAATGTTTCATGTAGAAAACTTGGAACAAATATATGTATCCTAAAGCCATCTATCAACACAAAGCAATTAATGCATGACACTAATCAAGTGCTAACAATGACTGTATTGTTATTCCTATAAATCTGTTAAGGATCTAATTCTTTAACAGACATAGTTAAAGAACTAATTCCATAGATTTGATATTCTCTCAAAATAATAATTATATATTAAAAGTTTTTTCTTTGTTGAAAAAAGATGCTTGGGTTCTTTTTTTGTAGATATAAGTATAGTTTACTTCCATCTAAGTTGCCAGTAAAACAAACCAAAAATGATGAGCTACAAACATGAAAAGAAATAAATATGAAAACCTTTAGCAAATGGCATTTAACTGAATTATACAAATATTTAAGTGTTTTCTGACCAAGAAATTAAAGATAATCATTAAGCATGGTAAATAAAAATATTGGGGAGAGATCAAACAAAATAAAGTCAAAGTTTAAAATCAAGGTATAGAATGGGAGATTATTAACTATTTTTATTGAATAGATATCTATGGCAAGTTTTAATATGGTATAGATTGTACCATTAAAAAGAAAATCTGTAATGTTCCATTCTAACAGCTAGAAAACACATACTACTAAAAAGTAATGGACAGTGTTGTCTGGAATCAATCAATATAACTACTGTTCAGAACTGAACATCATGTATACAGAGCTGGAAACTCAACTTTTAATTTAAACCAATTATTTTATATTTACCTTCTTGAATTTGAAAAAAAGACAGAGATTCAAACTTAAATTGTAAATGATGTCTTCATCTGAGAAATCTGTAAGAAGTTGATTGTGTTTCCAACTTTCATAGATAGAATCATATTTTTCTGGCTTCATGCAGAAGGAGTGGTCAGAAAAACTTGTATACTTTCTTCCTTCTTCCTTAATTCTATAAATAGGAATAATAAATTGTATAAGTGGGAAAATAAATGGGAAATCTGATGATTTTTATCTTACACACCAATGCAAAGGTAATCTCAGATTTGTATATAGATTCATTACAAACCAGGATTTATTTTAGAAATATCTTGATGCTAAAGGAATTTAATAATATGTAAGCAAACTTTAAAATGAAACTAGCAACAAATGCTTCAATGCAGCCAAAGCAGGGACACTTCTATATTATTTACAAGTATATGCACATGCATACACAAACACACATACACATGCATCTGGTGATATTAAAATACTAGGGACTCAGGGTGAAAGCTAGCCGAGTCGACATTGAACACAGAAAGGTAAATGACTGGAACTTTAATTACTTTGATCCGTCATGCCTTGCAGCTATGTGTCAGCCTAAGCCAACACTACTGACATGGAACGGAGGCCATGGCTGCCTCAGATTCCTAACACATTTCTAATGGTTGATTAATAAGTGTATTGAATTGAACTTGTGCTGGAACTGAAAGCAAACTGTATGAATATGAGACCTATAGAAGCTTTTGTATTTATTATATCTGTATATTAATATGTAGTATAGATATATAAATAGATAAATGTAAATCTGACATAAACATATTTGTTGAGGGGAAGATGGAGACAAAATTCTTTATTTAAAATTGAAATACATAATTGATTAAAATATTGATATTTAGACACCAAACCATAAAACTGGTTTTTTTAGTTTATTTACTGGAAAGTTTCACGAGACCATAATAAAATCATATCTGTAGGATTGAAAGGACCAGTTGACTATACCTTTTTAAAAATGTTTCCCCAGTGATCTAGTACAATATGCATGTAATAGTAAGAAGCCAGTAGAGAATTTTAAATAAAAGAAAAGGTAAAATTAGCATTTTGTCTCACTATATTTCTGCAAACTGCAAAGTTTTCCCTTAATATTTACAGGCATTTTTTAAGAAGAATGAATGAATGAGAATAAAATTTACCTTCCCTCCTAATAGTATGTAGTTTTACAGCATAAATCAATTTCCAACAATGCTTTGAAGTTTTTGAATTTTAGAGATTTGCCATTTTGTGGTTCCACAGAACAGAGCATAACTAAAAATCTACTTAACTTATATATTAGAAGCTGTAACCAGAGGCCTGTTCATTCCAGGCAATACTCTAGGTTACAGGCTGGAACTTTTTATCTTCACCAACTACTTTTCTCAAAGTTTCAGCATGTCATCAAAGATCCTCCTTTTTTTTGCTATTATAGGTGGTAATCCTAAAAGTAGAAAAAAATTAATGTTGAGTTTAATTTAGGCATATTCACTGTTCATTGTGAATGCATAATTTCATATTACAGTTACAAACATGAATTGCTTCTTAAAAATTCCTTTAAATATAAGATGTCTTCCTATGAAGCATTTTCTATGTCAATTCTCCAATTTGGCCCTTACTTGCATTTTCTATTCTTTGGATATCAAAATAAAATAACTCGGATTCCCTTATAAAATAGCACAATAGGTCCATTTACCTCCTTAAGTAATTTCAGAATCTCTAGGGAATGAAGACATGGGATGCTCCTTCTCATCTCTGGCTGTAAACTATATCTCTCAGGCTATTTCCAGTAGGCTCGGCTTTGCTTCCTTCTGTCATTTCACATATCTGCACTGTGAGATGCTTTCAAGATCAACAGTAGAGCTATTGCAGAGCATATCATTAAATAATAAGACATTGAAATGAAGAAATGGAATGCTGAACCAATGCATTGTTCTTCTTTTCCACTGGGGAGGTCCTTGTTGGCTATTACCCTCTTTTCTTGTTTTGCTTTTCATTGTATTTCATAAGCCCCTGCCTGTTCAGCTCCACCTTCCCTAGGAGGCTGAAGATTTGTTCATAATGAACAAATAGTCCCTCTGAAGAGATATCCATTTTACTCTATTCAACTGGTATAACCTTTCATGCCATAATAAAAATACTTATCAAATTCTTATTTTAAAAATTGACTTTTTATTACTCAACAAATATTTAGCCTGCTGCCAAAACAGTATGAAGGTACTTGGCTTACTAATTTGTAACTAAGAGGTTTTATCAAAATGACTCATTCCAAAGTACAAGAATCTGACATGAAGAAAAATTTTAGCTTTTTGTGTTAGAACCACAGGAAGCAATGTGTAGACAGATTAAATGTAGCTGATTTTTCCCTCAAATCTTCTAGTCATCACAGTTAAACAAAATTTGAGGCACTTGAATATTTAAAACAATTAAATGCAAGTAGAATTATACATATCCCTTCTCCCATTATTTCAGTTTATGATTAAAAATTAATTAGAAAGGAATTCTGCTTCTGGCTATGATGAAGTGGATGATCTCAGAAGAACCTTGCTAAGAACAATTAGAACCTTGCTAAGAACAATTAGAAAAACTGGAAAAAAATACAAAATAAACCAGCATTGACTTGTCTTTGTAGTAATAGGACAATAGGAGCCAATATTCAGGTAGAAATGAGAAATGGTAGAAACCTGAAGATATTGGAATTGTAGCTATAAACTATTAAAAATAATAAACCAATAATGATAAGAGATAAACTAAAATTCTATCTCCAGTGAAAATATTCCTTAAAAGTAAAGGCAAAGCCGGGCGTGGTGGTGCACGCTTGTAATCCCAGTACTTTGGGAGGCGGAGACCGGAAGATCCGGGTTTGCGGCCAACCTCAGCACGCATGTGCGCACGATCGATCGATCAAACTCTCTCTCTCTCTCCTCTCTCCTCTCTCCTCTCTCTCTCTCTCTCTCTCTCTCTCTCTCTCTCTACCTAGCGAGGCCCTCTGCAACTTCGTGAGACCCGGTTTCAAAAATAAAGCATAAAAAAAATAGGGCCGGGGGCATAGCGCAGAGGTAGAACGCCCCTGTGTTCAATCCCCGGTACCGCAAAAAAAAAAAAAAGTAAAGGCAAAATAAATATGTGTTTACACATTTCAAATCAGGGTGCTCATTCTTTGGAGCTCATGCAGATGGATCTTCTAAAGTGAATTGTTCAGGCAAAAGAATCCCCCCACTTCATACGGGTGGGGGGCAGCAGGGGGGGGACACTAAGAGCTGTGTACATGTATATTAACATCAAATAGATATTCATTGCAATGTAAGGCTCCAATGCACCAATAAAAGCACGTTAAAAAAAAGAATGATTCCAGATGGAAGTGAAAATATGCTACAAAAATAAAGAGCAATGAAAATTGTGCATAAGTGGATAAATCTATATAAGTATTAATTTTACAGAGTAATAACCTCTTTTAGGTTTTGAAAATAAATTTATATTTAGATATATGACAATAGCTTAAAAGCCATTAGGAGATTAACTTGAGTCAAAGTATTCTAAAGTTCTTGCTTTTTCTGGAATTTGGTGAGAGTTCTACTTGTCAACCAATTTGAATATATCAAATATGACTATTGGGAACTCTATGACTGCCATTTTCCAAGTGTGATCCATGAACTCCTAGGCTTTCCTTGAAGCCTTCTTGGTGTTCACAAAATCAAAACTATTTTCTGAATTATAGGATACTATTTAAAATTTTCAATGAATTGACATTGATTTTGTGTCAAGGTAATGGTGGATAAACTATTGAAATTTTGGCTTGAATCAAGTCAGTGGCACCAAATGCTACCAGTTATCACTGTATTCTCAAACAAACAAACAAACAAACAAACTTCAATTATGATTGCTTTTGAGTAACCATCATTAATACCTTTTGTGCTGAAACAGGAAGATTTCATAAAGCTGCTCTGCACACTAAAGAATTATGGTTGTGTCAAGGAAAATCACACATGCAATTATGTGAGTTGCGAGCTAAACTAGCGGCTTTTTTCCACAAAGCATTACTTTTTCTTGAAAGAATGACTGACTGGGAAATATGAAAATTTAAATCTGGTATTTGAGAGACATTTTCTTAAGAGCAAATCAAATAAGCCTATTATTTCACTGAAAAATGGTTAATGGTATTTGTTGCCAATCATAAAATTTGATCTCTGCTCTGAACCAAAAATTAGAAATATTGAAAACATGTATCTAATTCCATGAACTTTATGGTTTACCAATACTTAAACACTTTCTAATGATATTGGTCATGATAATCACAAATCTGATTTTAATATACTATGAAATGAAATATATGAACCTTTAAAAGATATGCTTGCAACAGTAAATCAGTTATTTTACAAAAGTTTAAAGCACTTCTTTAAGCATGAATTAATAAAATCATTTTTTTCAGAATGCAAATAGCCCAATAACTTTAATGTAACAGTCACCCCTGCCTTGTAACTAAGCCCAAATGAGACTGTTGGAGGGAAAGGGATTACAGGGTCTCAGCGGACAGTCTGCTGGCCCTCAAGATTTCCAGCAGCTGACTGCAGATACCGGAGTGACAACCAAAATCAATGCTCTAGTGAGCATATATATCCTATAGGATCTATAGGATCCTTTTCTTCCTTTGCCTTTATTTTAGGTTCCTTGGGATTTAAAGACAAAGGAAAGGAAATGTTACTAATGTGCATCAACCTCTCTGACCTCCTAATCTAGCAGAGCTCCTACACACAGTGTCACCTTGTTAAACTGCACCTCCATACATTGTTCTCCTTATTTAAAAAATACATCTAACCACAATTAGAATGACAATCATCAAGAAGTCAAAAAACAATAAATGTTGGCAAGGATGTGGGGAAATGGGAATTCTTCTACACTGTTGAGTGGATTGAAAATTATTACAGCCACTATGGAGATCAGTATGGAGATTCCTCAGAAAATTGGAAATGGCTCCACCAAATGATCTAGAGCTATACCACTCCTGCGTATCTTTCCAAAGGTACTAAAATCAGGATATTATAGTAATACATGCATATCCATGTTGATAGAAGCACAATTTGCAATAGCCAAATTATGGAACCAATCTAGGTGTCTATCAACACATGAACAGATTAAAAAATTAGTACTTGCGGAAGCCTACTCAGCCTCCCCAAGTACTAGGATTACAGGTGCTACTTTGATTAAGACTAAATATTTTGATTAAAAATTTGAACTCTTAAAAGGTATATTAAGAGAATGAAAAGACAAACCACATATTGTAATAAAATATTTGTAAATGACAAATGTAATGAAGAACTTGTACTGAGAATTCATAAAGAACTAGTAAAACTCAATAGTAAGAATCAAACAACCCAATTAAAAAACAGAAAAGCAATTTAAGCACATTTCACCAAGGAACAAATATATCTGGCAATAGGGACATGGAAGATGCTTAATAGTGTTATTCATTAGGAAATACAAACATCACAAAAAATGAAGGGTCATATGTTTTCATTAATATGCACAACTTAGGGAGTAGTGAGGACACATAAGGGACTCCAACGACAATGGAGAACCCTCAGTGGTGCAAGGGAAGGGGTACAAGGGAAGGGTAAGGGTAAGAAAGTAGTGAATCCATGGAATTACTGTCATAAACAAGGTGTATATATGAGATTATGCCAA